>WURT03330033.1:0-24310 GCA_009936505.3 Holothuria glaberrima | reverse complement strand
AATGGCACTAAAATTGGTCGAATTGCCTTGAATTTCGCACAGTCTGTATTTCAACTCATTGCTTTCAAAAACAATATGCAAAATTGATCACATTTTATAAGTACCACAGTCAGAAACAAGCTCCCATAAAACATTATTAAGGCGCTTAATTTGTCAGTCAATATTTTCGGTGCAAGAACATTGAATTAGTGGTCCGTTACCTTTACAACAAATGTTGTTAGTGGCTGAGGCTATCTCTTCGGGCGAATAGTTTCTTGTAAGAAGTTTCTCTGTAAAGGAGTTTCTATTCTCTGAAAATCATTATCGTTACAGCAAATTCTAGAGTATCTCAGTACTTCACCCTTTAAGAAGCCTTTAAAAGTGGTTATAGTGGGTGCACAACATTTCGATCGAGATGAAATGTTTCAGTGGGTTTAGTATAGACTTGTGTGTCAAGAATGTCACTGGATTGAAATTTAGTATCTTTGAAGGTAACCTCGTTGTCAGAATATTTCCATGGTGAATTTCAGAGAAGAATGAATTTCACTTATTTTAACCACCAAACTAGAAAGTTCAATTGTCTTTCCCTTTAGCAGTAAAATGTCATCTGTGTATCGAAGCCATTTAAGTATGTTGGAATCTGCCATTATGATGATTTCCACTCCTTATTTCTAAAATGTTACAACTTGTTTCACCTTTCAAATCTTGGGTCTCTTTGGAGTTTGGGTGTTGCAGCATTTTGGGCACTGTAAATACTGGATTGAGCTGTTACATTGTAGCCAGGGAAACAATGAGGTTATGTTTACATAGTTAGGCTACGCACGCCACCTGGCCACCTGGCATTTATAATAGCGCATTGAAAGCATCCGGTATATAACCAACATAATGAATTTGATCCACCGTCCTCCCATATGAAATGCTTTCCTTATCTTCCTCCTCCACCCCTTCAACCTTTCGCTTTGCGAATCATGACGTAGGCCTGTTATTAATGCTTTGCTGCATTTATATGTTCCACGTGAATAAAACGGACGAAATTCAATCGACCAATGAAATTGTTACAACAAAACTTAAAATGTAGTCAGCATCGCCGAAAACGGTATACATAACCCACTTAAAAATCTTTGTTCATTCTAAGCTTAGTGTAAGACAGTGTGATTTTGACACCACATGCCCAACTAAAATCTTGGGAAACCCCGTTCCTCTTGCACTGCTTAATCTATCATTTGCGTTCCACCCTCACGTAGTACTTGCATTGACACCTTTGCACGCAGGGCAAGAGCAAGAATATTATGTCTTCAGTATTTTATTCTGTTAAATAAATCACGGACATTTCCCAGCCAATCAACACACACGAGAGACAAATGGTGAATCAGTCTTTTGTTATACGAAAAACATTACACCTAAGGGATTTTCCGAACCGATTTTTTTTTGCCAGGGTATACCTTGCCATACGAGCGGCATTTAGATGCTTTTTGTCTTTTTGTTTGATTTTGCACAATAAACGTTATCGCCCTAGACCGAAAGCTTTTAAGTTTTTGCAAAACTGATTATTGCTTCTTTACTATTATATAGGCTACATTGACGTTTTTAAGGGCGCGTTGGCGGGGTTTATGCAAATGATATTCATAATTTTGATCAGGGATTTGTCAACTTCGTAGATTCGGTCTTTCTTTGCATTTGTTGAACTGTGTGATTTCTCGGTCTGCACACAAAACTCACTTAGGTTTCGGTTTTGATGTAAATGCCCTTTCTACATCTGGGTTCACGGAGTAACACACAAACAGAACTAGTACGTCTAACCTCGAGGCCCATTCGACCACATCGTATCTGCACCATCTCAGAAGGACTGTTGTTTTGCTATTGTCCAACAAGACTACTGATTCCAGTTCAAGACAAAAGACGGAAAATACGAGGTAAGGCAAACGAGGTTTCATGAGCACCTGCGTGGGCGGCTGTGGGTCGTTATCGAGGACACGGGCTTTTTCCTCAACTGCATATAATCTTGAAAGTTTATTTCCTTGTTACTTAATTTCAAATCTTGATATTACTTTAATAATATTTTCATCTCAAACCGCTATCATGATGCAAGACAGACGAAGTTCCGTTGAGCCCATCGCTACGAATGGGATGAAGCGGCCGCCCTATGATTGCCCACGTAGCGGACTGCACATCATATTCTTTGTTCAGTCATACCCAAGTTTGTGTGGGACGCGGTAGAGAGGGGCTGAGCACATTGAGTCCGCTCCCTTACGAAGATAACCACAGAAAGCCTCTATGAAGGCTAATGGTTACTTGTGGCTACCAAGAATTATTAACTGGCCTTGGGCCTGATCGCATTCACTTTTGTGTCCATCATCCATTAACTTGCATCCATCCTTCTTTTCCTAAAAGCTGATTGTGTTTACAACCCCCTCGTTGTCATTTCATCAAATTATTGCGATGAGCATGATCTGGGATCACTTAGCCTACATGCAATACGCAAAACTTCCTGCCCAGGGACACGGGTGCAATATCGAAAGTGGGGCACTTAGTATATTATTGCCCATGCGAGTTTATTTTGAACCCCCAACTCCCATACCTGCGAGTTCCAAGGAGTCATTCAAGTGAGGTCTGGCGGATTCCATTCTCGGGCAAAAAAGCATAGATGACCTACCAAACACTTTAGAACATGGGATCCAGGGGTCAATCAAACAGTCGATAGCGACCGCAAGAGCGATTCTGTGCCGTGTTCAGAGAAACTTTAACAAGCAGCTCATCCATTTGGAGTGTTTTTCTACGGACATGAATTTTCATGGGGAAGGAAGAATAAGACAAATTTCCCACACAGTGTCATTTTTTTGCGGAAATCAGATTGGCTAAAGCCCACGGTCCCTAGTTCAAATTTTTTGGCCATCCCTCCAATAGCAAATCAACTTCTTTGTGAGAGATCAAGTGCCTTCCAAAGCAAAAACATATTTAATGGAAGATCACAGATACCGGCCGGCCTGCCGGCGTCAGACCTGTAGCCAGCTGGTCATGTATGAAGGTGTGGGGAAAACACTTGTACATATTTAAATCGGTGGGGCCTACGCTTTGTATATGGGTAAGACCTGTACGATTTGTACATATTTGAAGGGCGGGCCTACACTTTGTACATATTTAAAGAGGTAGGGCTTACGCTTTATAGATGCTTTGCTTGATCCATCACTATGGTCTACAATTAAAATTATAGATGTGAAAAATTTGGGGGCCTTGCTGAAATATCATTGAGACGTAATTCCCCTCAGCTTCCCCGTCCTCTTGAATACGGACCCGTTACTTGCGTGCATAGCTAATGCTCTGGCTGTCTGACAACATCAGGAGGTACCTCAATGTGCAAACTCTGTGGTGTAAAAATGTCAATTTGAGCCAAGAGGTAACTTAACGATAATATGTTCTCAGCTGGATCGTTCTCTACGTGCGTTAAAATACCCCACGCAAGTGTCCATAGGACCACAGTTTTACGGAAAGTACCACACAGATACAGGTGTTGGCTACTACAATAACTTACAGAGTATAACCCCCCCCCCAAAAAAAAAGAGGCATCGCTCTGATACGCTGGAAAACCCCTGCTTAAAATCACACTGGGCAAACAAGTTATAAAAATCTCAAATAACAATTGTCTCAAAAGGCTTTTCCGGACCTCTGACCAGTTAAAGGGATTGGCAGTTGACCTGGAGCATAGCAGCCATCACAGTGATTGTCTACTGAAAGTAAAGGAAATAAAACTTGGAAATTCCGGATTTTATT
Source organism: Holothuria glaberrima (assembly GCA_009936505.3). NCBI lineage: Eukaryota > Metazoa > Echinodermata > Holothuroidea > Aspidochirotida > Holothuriidae > Holothuria > Holothuria glaberrima. The sequence goes on along the minus strand of WURT03330033.1, from coordinate 20,563 downwards.
TTAACATCGAGACAGTAAATCGATTTAGAGCTCCTCCACTACTGAAACACAAAGTTATATAAATGTCCTTTGCACTAACTAACGTTACTACCCTGGATGAGCTCCGTATATGCTATACCTTGTGCAGTTGAGAGACAGTTCCGATATGGTACCCGCGTGTGGTGTTATGGTTGCATACTTTTTGAAGTTGCATTCGAACTCGGTATGAACTTCACGTGTGCGGTAATAATTTACAGCCAGTCCAATGCCTGTCTGGGGAGGAGAGCAAAGAAAAATTATGTTCAAACATTGATTGGGCTTCCTGACTAAATAAATATTTGTACATACATTTGCTGCAATGCACTGATGATTCCCAACATGTGGATATAAGGTATAACGCTAAGCTGTATCTTCGTCCTGACTAAATAAATAGTTGTACATGCATTTGCTGCAATGCACTGATGATTCCCAACATGTGGATATAAAGTATAACGCTGAGCTGTATCTTCGTTCTGTAAGTCTAGCCATATTTAAGTAATGGATTCTTGGAACAAGCTAGTGCGGAAATTCGCAAGTCGATCCTTTAGGAGCTTTTCATATTAGGTTCTTCGCTTGAAAATTTGGATTATCTTTATGACAAAGTGCTTGGATTTCTGCACTGATGCATATTTCGTGTTCTTTTGAATCAGGGACAGTCAGAGGGTCCCTACTGCAAGGAAAAACTTCCCCTACTCCAGTTAGTTCTTGGAAACTTCTGGTTTGCCCGGTTTGGCGTTCAATCGTCGCTGGTTGGGTAAATATATGTTTGCCTTTTGATATGTAATTGTTTCCACCACTGACTCTCGCAAACAGGTTCTTGAAGTAGTAGAAATTGGGGTAAAATGAAGTATACCCCGTATGGTCCTTGACTGAGAAATCGTTTTCATATGCAACCAAAATAAGTGAAGTTTAGGACAAAAGGTCGGTCGAGAGGGCGACGAAACCTGACAAACCGTCCCGGGGCCTCGTCGACACGGTCATGAAGGACTTGTTTGGCATTGCAAATGTTCTTCTTTTTTAAACAGACAAGACTAGAAGGCCCTTTTCTAAAATATCCCCGGGGGAACATGAACATTTCGACGGCTTCGAGACACATGTGGCACCAGGATTTAGCGGACGGGAGGGGGAAGTTTCCCGACCGGTGGGGGAAGCAACCCGAAGCCAAGACAAACACGATGGGTTGCCAGAAGAATGTTGAAGTCAACGTTTTTGGTTCGCGACGCGAGCCGAAAAGGTTGGGCTTTTACTGAAGAAATTTTCAAATTATGGCTTTTTATTAAAAAAAAAAGTTTGAAACTCCTTTGTTATAAGTGAGAGAAATTGCAAAAAATGGGTTTCTATTGAAAAATCTGACCTACATTGGAGCAAAATCCAGTAAATCGTCGGGTCGATTGTCGGTCCTCGGGGACGTACCTATTAAAAGCTTCCCGACGAAACTGGAAAATTTTCTTGATGGGGATCAACCTTCTTCTACCGGATGGGGGTATGATCCAACTACCCCCTCCTGTATGCGCCACTCCTGCTTCGTAAAACAGCTTGTCAATTTCTCCCACTTAATACGACACATGTAACGTGCTGCACTGGAGTTGTTATTTATAAAACTTGCGCCGTGGAAGTTCACCTATTTCCACACTTAACATTGTGTTGCACAATTGAGGTACAATACTTTACCCTCATTGGGGTAAATACATGGGGCTTTGCGAGTTACAACTTCACTACTGCTATCGATAAACGACACAAAAACTTTATAGTGTTCTACAAGTGACTTTTGAATATGGAAATACCCAGCACGTGACAACGTCCATTGTACAATTGTAGGAAAGTTTAGATTGCGCAATATCGGATGATCGTGCCATTTGACTTGGGATTTCCAAACTAGACAATAAAGGCAGCACAACACCAAATTAAAAGTGTCTCTTAACAAAATTTGCATTTTAAATGTCCAATCAATAAATTGGTTCCATTTTCTATTTTAGGTAGTATTGTTCAAGCAATGGCATTCATTCTTGTGTGTTTATTGTAGCAGACCAAGGTATGAGATAGGATGTGTTACACTTCTTTTGCCACCGTAACACTTCTTGTGGTTAGGTTCAGGGCATTGGCGCACATTTATTGTGAAGCCTGGGGCATAGAACAAGCCAACAGCTCCGAAGACGCCTCGGGAACGCGAAGCGCCCCCGACGGCGTGGGGTCATTGGCAACGTCTCGTTGGGGTTCAAGGCTAGGGGGGAGACCCGGAGAGTCTAAGATATTTGCAAAATTGTGAGCATTAGAGCAAAAGCATTTAACCACTTCTAAAGGACATTAGATGTACACTATACAGACCATAGAATAATAATTCGACCATTTTCTTATGTTAGAGGGGTCGAGAGGCAACTCCCACGAAGAGACACAACGTGCAAAGTCAGGGTAACTTACAAAATTCTGGGCATTGAAATGAAAGGTCTAACTATACCAAAAGAAGTTTGGTAGGTACTAATTTTACATTCCCACTTGGTAGCATAAGTCATGCGTAAAGCCAGTTCAAAAGGCTTGTGGGCAGTAGTATTATAAGGTTACGTGCCAGGGAAAATCGTTCTTTTTTTTCAATGAACACTTTATCGACCAGGTTCGAATTAAGTGACACTCGAAGAACGCGCATGGATTTTACCATATGGCGTGTAGCTACGATATTTTATCATATGGAGGGCTCAAGTTGAAAAAGACCTAACCCAATGGTTCAGAAGGCGCTGGGGGGGGGGGGGCGTTGAGATGGTGTGTGAATCAATTCACTATCTAAAAATGGAAATGAATTTGCTGCCAATAGACCTCAAAATAGGAATTGCATTTTCACCAATGGCCTGTGGATTTGAGGTGCAATTAAGGGTATTTTGGGTGGGAGAGGTGAATATTCTCATAGCAGTTGCATTGAAACAATATTACTCCTCAAGCTGTCTAAAAGGAAGTCATAAAGGCTCAGCTGTCTACGGTGGATGCGCACGAAGCGTACCGGAAAAGCAGCATTCTTGAAGTCATTAAAGCAGTAAAAAATGGTTTCTTTTATTTCAAACTATTCAAAAGTATCATTTTGATAATCAAAAATAAAAAACAGGGCATATTGTGTTGTAATGGTTTTGAAAATCTGACGGTGAAGGCTATCTCCCATTGTGAAAAGTGGGGGATATCCATCCCAAGTGATGTTCACCTATGGTTCAGGGGTGGCGTCAGGATTTGTTCGACAGGGGGAACAAGCTCCCCGACCGTAAAAACCTGAAGCCCCGATAATCGAGACGGATCACCTCAAATACGTCGCAACCAAATTTAAGGCTTAGATGAAGTGAATTCGGAAAATTTCCGTTTTTAATTGGAGAAAGTATGTTAAATTCTGGGTTTTTATTGAATGAAATTTGAAAATGTGGTTGGTTGTATTGAGCAAAATATATTTGGGGTTTTAATTGAATGATTTCCCCTACTTGAGAGCAGAAACAATGAAAATGTCGCCGCGACTGGTCGCCGTCGGGAAATTCACACGTTATGATAGCCACTAAGGCTCCCGACGAAATAGGGTAATTTCCCCGAAGGAGGCCATGACACCCTCCCACCTGACTCCGCTCTGTATTCTGAAGCACCTTCCTGTAGTTCAAATGAATACATGGAGATGCCCCCGGAAATTATGCGTGTATCTCTGCGTAGCAGGCTGTGTGGCATATTCCTTGTTTAGTATAGGTTGTTGGAGAAGCGTTAAAGGGGAGGGGGACATACAGAGTCCGCTCCGCGGGGAATGTAGCTTTAGGTTTGACCTCCATAGGCCACAGGAAACCCCTTACGAAAAGGCCTAGCCCAAGTATAATGCAAACAACGCATAGAATACCTTCAGTTTTTTCACTTTTGCATACTATTTCAATTTATTCACCACAACAGCTACCTTAAATATTGAGCACATCCCTTGATTAACATACATGGTCTACACTTCACCCCATTTTTTTTATTTAGTTACTATGGTTATAACTTTTCTTTTAAATTTTCTTGAATTGGTGACGCGCTGCTCTCAAACTGGTTATAGTTCAAAAGGCAAAATTTGACTTCACCCTTTTTAACAATCAAAATAAATTGACGTGTGTCATCGTGTTGACTTTCAGTTGAATTACAAAGAGAAAGATCAATATTTGTAAATGGTCTGACAGACAGCCACTCCTATAGTTTCATTCTCAGTTATAACTGAAGTGTACTTTTCGTACATAGAATCGACTCATCACCGAATCACACTTTTGCGGGATTTTACATTTTCTGTGTTTTTGTCAGGCTCTGCACCTGCTATGTAAGAATAGAATGTGTCGTCATTCATGTTGAATTTAGCAATAAGATAGATTCTTACGCCTTGCTCTATTATCGTTGTCAAATTTAAACGTAGCAAAGTATGGAGTAACGCTGAACAGCCACATATTACTAACTTATCTTTGAAAGCAGCGATATTGCCTATTCTGTATTTATTGCGAATCAGCTTTTATAACATACTGTAATATTCATTGATTTTCTTGTGTCAGAAAGTGGGTAAGAGATTAAAAGGTTCTTTATAAGTCTATGCCCACGTTCATTGAAGTTTCAGCAGCATTTTAGCCGAGTATGACATTGGCTAAAATGTTTCCCGATTTGTATAGTTTCACTAAATTGACATTTACAGCCCTGCTCCCCCTTCCCCATCACATCCGCCAACATATTATGAAGAATCGGTTGAGCTCATCAGATCTCCGATTAATCCCCTTAAAATTATATTACTCCCCGTAAAATTATATTTTTCTAGAAGTTAAACGCCCATATTTTAGCTGAAATAGAAATTTTCTTAGAAAATGCAAAATTCTTTCTCGAATTTTCCTGGCAGTTTTTGCTGCTCTGGGAACATGGAGCTTATCAATTCGGTGTAGGGTGTAGGGTTCATCGATGAACCTATAAGTGGTATCCTGATCCCGAATTCTTTAAACTAATTGTGGTCTGCCTCTAAAAGTCTGTCTATTCTTTCAATATCCAAAGTCGTGAGCAACAGGTTTACATCAAGAGTCTAACAGAGAGTGAAAAGGTTGTTCAATCAGCAATTATAAACTTTCAAAGTGTGCAACAAGTGAATGTGTTACATAAATGCTTAAAACACCCCTCCCGTATTGCTATTTCTGCTAAAAATAAGATAAAACGAAAATAAAACTGGATGGAGAACTTCGTCATTTCCTGTCCCTCTGAAAGTGCAATAGAATAACTGTCACGGTGACAAATCGGTTTGAAGTAATGAAGACCGTGCAGTGGTGAGAAGGGAACTTAATCATATATGGTTTACTACAGCATTGTCGAATAGATAACTTATCTGGGGTCAGATAACACCAGTGTTGAAGCCATGCAAGTCAGTTCTTGCTCCCACTTTCGGCCAGCCTAGAACGCGCCTTGCATGACAGATGCGAGAGTGTGAGAGGAGGCCACGTTAGGTCATATTGTCCCATCAGGGGACGTAACTCCTCATTGGGGAGCAGAACTCCCGGAAGGGACCCGAGGAGGGAGGTAACGTGCGTTAGGTTTTTGTCCTTCGGCATACAGCCGAGGGAACGTTTAAAAACGTTAGACTGAAATTTACAGCTTCTACCAGCTCACTGCTTAAAGGGGAAATTCATTCACCCCAATCACAGCAAGCATGCCCCGCCACTCTAGTCCATGAATGGTCTATTTTGATCATGTGATAATATTTTTGTTAGTGAATTGTGAAATTCAAGGAGAATTTCTCCTTGCTTTGTTTGTAGTAGCTATGTTCAAAACGTCTTCAGATGTGCTTGTATTGCAATAAAAGGAGATTTGCAAGAGTTTGCTGATTTTTCAAAGAAAATTTTGAGGTGACTGCCTATTGCCTTTAAACTAATATGGCATCACAAAAATAGCTGTTGTCTTGAAGAGGGGGAAAGGGATGGTTTACATACGATTAACCTCGTATTGAATCCCTTGTTAATTTTAATTCGAAGTATATACCATGCAGTACACACCTTGAACGTAAACAATCACTTTCGCATGAACATCATCAGCTGGTAATTTACCAAATATATGGGCATTTCACAAGGTGTTTTTTATATGTTTTATTATTATTATTATTATCATTATTATTATATGTGTGTGTGTGAGTGTATGTGTAGGTTATTTGTGTATTTTTTCAGGCAGAACACTTTGCTTGAGGTGGCGAAAGACAGTTGTCTTCATGTAAGCACATGTAACTGTATTTTATGTTTTGACGACCCTAAATCCACTAGGAACACGTTGGTGGGCCTGGACGCCACTCCAGTAAGGGATCGCTTCGCCTTCTGACGGCGCCTTCATCACTTATAAGCCCACATCTCTCGGTGACCACCCCATCCCCTTTGAAAGTTTAAGTTCAAAGTGGATGAAATTTATATGGCGCACTGTTTAAAAGTTGGAACCATTCTCTCCGTGTATTAAAAGTTCGTCAAAATCTCTTTAAGGCTTTATATTCGGCAGACATTCCCTCAGTTGAACAGGACAACTGCACAAACTTTAAAATAATGTGACGAAGTGGCACACTTGGAGAAACTGCACTCTGTTAGAACGGCTAGAGAATGACACACGGATTTTCGCTTTGGGGTGCGCCAAAAGGGACAGCTTAGAGTCACTCTTTCTTAATGATCTTTGAAAAACGCTGTTAGAGTCGTGACTAGTGTCGGCAAGGACTCTGGTTGACACACTCTCCACCTTGTAGTTATGTAGTAACATTACCACAGACTAAATGCAGCAGGAGACAGTGTACCTACATAAGATTATCCATCTAAAGATTTGCTGATGTATATATAAAAGTCAACAGGTTGAAGCAGTTAGTTCAAAGGAGAAAAAAGTAGATTCCCTGCTCATTGGCCTGATACTTGGCAGATAACACATGCACTTCACTGATATCAGTCTGTATGGCTGGTAGTGCATAGTGAAACATGAAACAGCTCTCTTTATCGTATGCTCAAATCTTCCGGATTTACAGCGGATCTCACAGATTTTGCCGGGGACAGATCGTAAGTCTATCTTTGCCGGCTAGAATCTTGTAATTAGGCTAAATTTCTGGAAACCTTTCAAAAAGCATTCGGAATTTCCCCAACGTAGTGATAAATCAACATGCTTCATTCGGGATGGTTTATTCGAGGCTTTTCCAGCAGTGATCGGCAGAACAAAGACTGCCCATTGTGCTGGCGAGATGTACATGCGAATAGCCTTTTATTGTTCTTTGATTGCGAAGGAAGGGGATTAAATATGAAGTCCCGACAACCCTTCTTGACCATTTGTGCAACGTTTTTAAGATGATACATTTCCCTAACACCATATGAGCTGGTTACAAAATGCAAAGCAATAAGGTTTCCTCTTCCGCATGATACAAAATGCCGCCAAAACATGACTGCCAAATATGATCATGTTTAAGCGTCGGAGCGCTTGCTGAGTAATGTTTTGTTAAGTAATGTTAGCATTAACATCTCTACGGAAACGGTTTTGGCGTGTATGCAAATGGGGAAATGAGTGACAGGATTTGCATTAAACTTAACTAGGTGATTCCCGTTGGCATGTTAGTTAGGGGGTTACCGAAATGATGTCACTTCCTAGTAAGCATGTTTCCAGTCAACCTACCGTATTGATTGTATTCACATATAAGAATGAAGGATCGATAACTGCATTTCTGTTGCTTTGATTTTAAGAGTATGTATGGGCTTCGTTACTATTATAGTAGCCACTTCTAGGAACCATAATAGTCTTGATGGAATTCTCTGGAGCTTCCCTTTTTGTAATCGTTCCCCTTCCTTCAACTTTTTTTTATTTCTTTTATGAAATGGGAATATACCATCTAGACCGAAACAGAAGGGCGTGGACAAGAACTACCCAAACAAGTGGGATATTTCTCTTGTGCTTCTTCCATGACGCTTTCTTAATATAAAGTACATGACAGAATGTGTGTTTGAAATGGGAAGGATGTGGAAGATGGGCGGCTACATAGGGTGAATTTGCTATGGTCTGCCATGTGGGTGTGAGGCTATTGACGTCATGCATAGCTTGGCGTATCGTGTAACAAACACGAAATAAAGTAACCACCTACTATAGGAGAGTTTTACGTCAATTCGACAGCAACTCCTTGATGATGACTCAAGCTAATCCCTGCTCAAACATGTTATACGTAAATAAAATACAAAAAGGCCCTCCGAACAAGGAGTGGCAATTTCGAACAATGAAACTTTCCACATTTTCCGAAAATAGTTCAAGCGGATGATGCCATCTTTTTAAATTTTCCCAGTGGCTGAGTTAGGGGTTTGGTCAGAAGGGAAAGGGTTGGCGTTTTGAGGCGCTATGTCAGTCTCATACCAAATGGCTCGACACTACAAATTTTCAAGTCATGGGCCTCCAAATTTTCGTCTTCTATGCCACACTTTTGCGTTTCTGTGTTCTATTGGGGGCTGCATCAGGGTGGAGTATGGTCTGGAATTAAGTCAGTCTCATAGAGGGGAGCCAATCTTTCTCATAGCAGTGCACGTGCACGATGGTCCCAAGTTTTCCAGGGCGATGCTTAGTTCCCCGACGGGCCAGCAACTCGACAGGTTGACGACTGTGACAGATTGATTGTGGGGAGGATGACGAAACCAAAATTTATAGTATCTGGTTGAAAAAAATGAAAATTTTGGGGTTTATCGATGAAAATGACAATTTGGATTATTTATGACATAGACTTTGAAAATTTGCGGGTTTCTTTGAAGAATATTTGAAAAATGTAGATTTTTTTATAAACTTTGAATCTACCCTCCTTGAGAGCAAAGCACGTAAACTGTCGGGGCGACTTATCATTTTCGGGGATTACATACTTCAGTACTTTATCATACACACTAAGGCTCCTTGACGAAAATGGAAAATATCCCTGACGGGGGGGGGGGGGGGTTGCGGGGGGCAAGTCCTCCCTGTCCCCGCTTGACGTCACCCCTTGGCTCATAGAGTAAAGGGGTTCTCAGATGCAAAATGGTGGTAGGCCTATAATTTACAAATTGGGAAACATTTTATAAAAATGGCGAGGGGTTGTGTCAAGGGGACAGAATGACCCCCTCCCCCTCGAGCAGGTGATTCGAAAGTTCCATCCAGGTCAACTATTTGAACATAAATTAACTTTAAAACCTGCTAAATGTTGCACAAGTAGGTATCCAATGTACCTTTGATTATTCAAACATTTTCAGTATGACCTCTCCTTCAGATAATAACCCCCCTCCCTGTCTTCATTGCCTCTAATAGTTCTACATAAGGCGTACATACAAAACATCACCGAAGTAAAAACTCACTCTTTAAACTAACTGCTTACAGAAAAATAGGTACAACTCGACACCGCTATTTTCTTCCGATGGAGGTGGGGGTGGGTTGGAGCTCCCCGACGAGAGGGAGCAGCAGCCCGAAGCCTGACGAAGGTGAGGAGTTACCGAAAGAATGGCAAACGCTGTATTTTTGGCGCGTTATAATTTAGGGTTTTCGTTTGAGAAATTCGGCTTTTTTTATTAAACACAATTTTGGTTCTTATCGATGACAAAAATTGGGTTAGGTGAAGAATCTGCCCCATTAAGTACAAAATACAAGTTAACTGTCGGTGACTGGTCGGTGTCGGAGATTATATAAGATTATATAGTATATCGTACTCACTCTACAGGGCGGCAGCCTCTCCCGACCGTAGCCATGTCCCCTTGGGCCCACCTGGCGTCACGCCCTGGATGATTTAATTGTTCTGAATTGTCACACAGCTCAAACATAAAGGTAAAGAAATTAGTCAGAGGATATCTTCAGATATATATAGTCATAGTTCATAAAAATCTAGGGGAAACACTTATTAGTCATAATACTTCATTTGTAGATTCCAAGTGAAGTATAACATGCTTCTTTAAAGGAACTATTATCTTCTAATGATGACTCATAGAAACTCATTTACTCCCTGTAGAGATGTGTATCTTCCCAGACTTTAATTAACGATACAAACCAAACAAGACCAAACACAAAAAGAAGAAACTATAGCACCTGACTTCTGTTATTTATGAAGGTTTTATTGACAGTTTGTAGGAAATAGACAACGGGTGCCAAATAAGGACACCGAGCCACCAAGTGTTATCGTTACTTTTTTAGCAGTACTATTTGTTTAAAAGTATTTGTTTATTTGTTTAAGTTTACTTCCTCCCTCATGCAATTGTGAACGAATCGTTCGATGCATATTTTCTAAGCAAAGCCTCTAACCTTTCAGGCTGTCAGGGATTTGTACCATTTCAGGTACCGTAACTTTTCCTACAAAGTTGTGCTTTAACCGTTACTCTAAACTAGAAACGCAAGAGATTCAATACGTACGTTATGCATGTGTTGTTTTCTTATTCTAGTGAAGGTATACTATGAACGAGATAAGGTACCCCCTCAGTCAAGACTGACGTCATTTTTCGGAAAATATACTCTGAAATTTGCAAAAAGTGTAATGCTTCAGTTTTGCCAGTCGTATGTACAACTTGAACTGTCAGAATGATTAGGAATTTCCAGTCCTTATTACTACATAACAAACAGGAAATTGTATCACCACGGAAAGTGTGTATTATACGGCTGGCGGTTTAAAGGGTCATTTCTGTAACACTTTGCCGTTCTGACGAAAGAAATGACATCTTTATTTTAACCAGAGGATATTTAAATCCACATGATTATGTAGGAATTTCACAATTATGGAGCAAATGTTTATTTATAGCTCTGATATTTACCACATTGACAATCAATGTAAGTTGCAAGTTTTCTGCACAAAAACAGACATATTTCCCCTGAAATCTAACATTTTTCGATGCGGGGGTGCTGACACCAGATCCTCTCATTAAGTTATACCTTACAGTATCTGTAATACAAAATTTCATTGTATGGCGTATACATGAGTATTAAACATATTGGAATATGGCATAAATGTATAAACGGGGATGTGTGTCAAAGGGGATCATATCATACCCTATAAGAACAGAAGAAAAATGGACAGATTCGCTCCAAAAAGCAATTTCTCAAAATGAAATTTAACTATTCTAGTCATACGAGTCAAAATATATTTAAAACGATGTCTAAAAGTCTTAGTTACGTTGTATTGAGTAATACGTTGGATAACATGTATTGAGTGTTGCTATAGGCCCATGAATACTGATCCCACTCTCGGTATATGCAGTGTAATACAGCGTATAGTTCGTGTAAAGCGCCTCTTTAAAAACATACAGTTATCGACGGTCCACATTTAACATTCCCGTGTATAAGGTACCGTATAGGATTATGATTATTGGCATACTTGGTATAAAAAAAAGTTTTGTCGCTACTTTATTGGATGGAGCGATCTTGAAAGTTTCTGTTGGCGTTTTTCATTCAAATTTTTGAATTTTTTCTTCACTTTTCCTCCTTATTTTTGGCAGTAATTAAAGGCTTTGTTTTACTTCGGTATGATTTGAAATTGTAAAAATTTGAGTGGTTGTTAAGATTTTGTATCCTCAGTTTTAAAACAGAAAACAAAACAATTTTCAGCGTCACACACACAGACACACACACATATATATGGACAATCAACCACCTGAGTATGTAGAATAGGTTATAGTAAGTACGGACAATGTATATGCGATCTAAAACGAAACTTTGGCCACCAGCTATTCGCTTGCATGCTTCCCGTAGAGGAATGTAGACTTGGTAGTCAAAACTTACGTAATAAACATAGGCCTAAGACATTCTTATTGATAAATGTTGATTGCTCAAATCAATCTGACCGCCGAGATCACATGCATGCATTCTGCAAAGTTGTAACGATGGTGCGCAACTGACGTGAGGTATGTTGTTTTACTAAACTCGGGATTGGTTCGTATGCTTGGAAGTCCCGAAATCTGAATTGGCCTGTCGCGATATTTAGCTGGAATAAGGGGTTCGGAGGCAATTAAAAACCGAGTGTATATAAATGAAAATCACATGAATGTTTTTAAATACTCTCCTGCTTTTTGTTGTACAGTGTCATATATGTATGGTCAAAAAGTGAACTAAGTTATACTAGATATAGGAGACTATGATGTTGACTTTTAACATGCTGACCATCTATACCTGTACAAGTAAAAGATTGCAAAACCCACTGAGCATGACATACTATACACAGATATACAGTATTCCCAGTGAGCCGCAACTGGAAAAAAGGCCGTGGCCGGCTCGACTTGAACCAGTTGGTTGTAAACTGGGCCATTAAACCTCATCTAACTAACTAACTAACTACAGTATTCCCAAATGACCTCGGATAGGGGTCACTGGATTTGAAACTGGCTCAGAGTCGGAATGAATGGACTCGGATGGTTTTGAATCTTTACTTGACTCTTACTCGTATGCCAAAGACCAAGAGTTCCACATCAAATACAGAGCTTTTAGATTCCAGCGGAAGACCGAGAAACTGACGAAGGCTTATCATTTATGTTGCAGCGCTATACTCAACCGGAGGTTCGCAGAGCGAGGTCTGGTTTTGGCTGCAAAGTCAGAAAAAATAACAAAGTTGAAATTGAGTAACTTTTTATTATCATTACTATATATAGTTCAATTAAACCGAACAGCTGGAATTTTTAGTAGTAAACGTTGCTTTCTTTTGAGGCTTTTCGCCGAAGGTTTAAGTTACAAATGTTAGTTGAACGTCATATTTTCGTTATTGATGAAAGGTTCTCTGGTTAATGCAACAAGGAAAAGAGGGCCCTTAGTGACAAAAGATTGACGAGCCCTATTGGGGCGTGGTACCTCCTTACGGCTTTCCGATGAAAATTAAAAAATTCTAGACGGGGTTGGGGCAGTCTTCCACGCCCGAGGGCATTGCCATTCTGGCATGCACCGTCCCTATAGAAGGGGTTCGACCCTCTCTCTATTTAGCGACAACCACATAATAGAACTGTTAATTCGAACAGTGTATAGGGAAACTATTTTTGGTGTCATGAACTCTAGTTTGACTCTCGGAATCTGTAGATGTTCCTCTTTCAATTGCGAGAAATACTCGGTATCCAGTATCGATTGCATTCAGGGGTGTATTTATTTTGTCTTTGAATTTAAAAAGGAGGCATTTATCACCTTTTTACAAATTGACGTTAAAGCCAATTATCTGAGAAACCCCAAACCAAACTGTCTGAGTGAGACCATAGATACGTGTTTAATACCAAAGACTGAAAACGCTCGTTGCCATAGCAACATTCCGAGTATTAACTGTGACGTCATTTAAAATTTTTATCCCAGCGAAGTTCAAAAGATGGTTTAAAGTTTTATAATCCGGCTAATTTTGTGATTGAATTTCGACCAGAACCATTTAATTTCTTTCATTTGAGCTTATGGAACTTACCTGCAATCACTGAATTTCGTCAGCGATGAGCACTAGATCTGAGAAGTCTTGAAAGTAAAAACTCTTAACCTCACCCAACTGAAGTTTTTAATCCCTTATTTTCTTGGTCTGTCTGTTTTTCTTCGTATGCTTTAGACCCAGTTGCGGAGAGTCCATATAGTCAGGGGGTTGTTAGCCCCCCTGGCGGACTCAAATCGCCTGTCGGTACTGTATTGAGGCAAAAGGTGTCTACCTTCCTCAAAACGCCCCTACATGCCAATCTCGCCCCCTCTGACTGAATTCTCTAGCTCCGCCACTGCCTACACCAGAGTGTCTTCTCTGCCGGCCCTCTGCCAGGGTAGCAAATGGGTAGGGGGACAATCAACACAGGACTGCAGTCCTGGATGAGGATTTAAAGGGGTGTCCCCGTCCCCTTTGAGAAATTTTCGCTTGTTTCATGGTGAAAGCTGTCGAATGGTGTAGTAAATTCTGTTCCCTTTGGTTTCCAGTCCTTAGTCTTACTATTAAGCTACTAACCACTGAAAAAGAGGCAGCACGTACCCCCATTCCCACCAGTATACCAGTGGTTATAGACCTGCTACTCTGCCTATCGAGTAAATCAGCACTAGCAGTTTTATTTCACAATTTTCAGTGTGGTGGTTTGCCACGTAGATCCACCAGTGTTTTTACTTGTAACTGATTGTGAAAGACATCTACCATCGTTATGGCAGTAACGTGCCATGGCGAAATGATATCCCAAAACGTCGCACCACTACTATGAACTGGATATGAAAGAAGGCACGTTAATGTGTGGGTGGTGCAAAATTTGGATTCATTATAAGTGGTTTAGGCTGTTTTACAAATTATCAGAAGAAAGTGGTTATTTCCGTCACCTGCAGGCGGATTAATATGGGTGGGTGTATACCCTCTCTCTATACTTCATCCCTCTATAGCTCAAAATCTAAACGGTCATCATGATTTAGTAAATTATATTGCTGTGATAGGCCAACTAGTCAGCTATATAGTGAGGGATATCTTGTCAGGACTGTGCAAGCTGTTGGGCATGTTACCGAAACAAAATAGTGCTTTAAGTCAATAGAGAAGCTAATGGTGGTGGGCCATCGCATAGGCTCACCTACGTGTGCAGTTAAGGTTAAGCAGTGATTTTGGTGACAAAATTGACAGACACAAACAGTGGACTGTGGGGTTAATTACTTGATACACCCCTCAGACAAAATAATGGCGGGTGTCAATATAGATCTTAAGCGAAGTCAAGTCAGCATAGTATGTGGCGAGAAGCCGACATGTCATTCCAAAAGACTTATGCGGGAAACTCCAGCATCTAAGGGGAATCATCGTCACCTCTTTCAAAATTTTGTACAGAAGATACTAGCTACACGTAAAACGGTGCTATTACTTACTAGTTTCAATTGTAAGGAAATAACTTTTTCCGATTGAACATAAATTCATGAGGGAAATACCTTTGCGAAATATAAGGCCTGCTGGAAACATCCCCGAGACTGTTACGGCAAAAAAGCAGGGCAATGATAACGTCTATAAACAGGGACGGAGCTCACCCAGTTTCCTCGACCGACAATGTACCTATACAATACTGTAAGGGTGGTGGTGGTGGGGAGGAGGTTACGTTAGACAAGCAAGGATTCCGTTATGAGAGTTTGTGTTTGATTGACTCGACACTGCTGCAGGCCCCTGCGGCAGCGCAAAACTTTTATACAGAGCGCATGGTTCATTAGCCCGCGGAGAGGACGAAATTTTTTCATACAGCTCATCGCTAAGGGGGTGGCAGCCACTAAAGGCGAGATGCAGGTTTATGGTTCATAGGCGCCTGTCAACGTCCGGTGAATGACCAGTGGCAAAAATCCTGAAGCGTTGGGTAACCTTGGGCATTAACGACCTTCAAATGTCATTGGGTGCGGATCCTCTTAGAACAACAATGGTGGCCAGTTTTTAATTGTGGTGAGAACAATGAGTGATGGTGTCATGCCGCTTGATCAAGATCTCCTTCAGGAGCCTCTACCCATGAAATGACTATAGAGGTTCTTCACGTGACGTCATTGCGTTTCAATTTGGCATACTGGCCGTCACTGCACATGCGCTGGTGTGTTATCGCTACACGCTCACGACAGCCTTAGTTGCAATTGTTGCACAAAGGACGCCTGGCCGTCAAAATGGGGTAGGTCGGTCATCCGGGTCTTTCCGTTACCCTAGCAACTTAGGAGTGAAAACAACCCCTGACTGCAGTATTTATGGGAACACTTTACTCTGCTGAAATGAAAACAACCCCTGGAGTACACTACATGCCTAATACGTGCAATACATTGTTTTCACTCCAACTCATTCTTGTCATGGGAAAGTGACGTGTCACCGACCGACCCCATAGAAAGACGCGCAGCGCAGTGACTTCGGTGAAAACCACCGACACGTAAACTGACCTACATAACCACAGGCTACTAGCCTTTTAGCTAATACCGAAGCCAAATGCGAAGCTGGGGAGAATTTTTGCAGCACATCTATTAAGTTAAAGGATATCGATAAAACGTGACTTACGGGGGTGGGCAGTGGGTATCCAGAATGATTCAACAGGGTCCACAACTGAATGGTCGGTCAGGGTCCAGGGATCAGAGGTGTGTAAATATAACGTGTAAGGATAACGAAGCGTCTTTTAAACATCAATTTAGGATTAAAAGGAAACATCTGGCACATTTTCAAGTGTGTGTGTGATTCTTTAAGGTGCCAGTTAGGGGTGCGCCTGTTGCTCTCGGGCCGCGTATCCGTCACTGGTGGGGTCGGGCATGGAACTTTACTTGCTCAGTGTTGAAGAGTTTAGTGTAATTAACCATCAAAGTATACGAGTTCTTCATTTGTTAGTGTTTTCCCATGTGTCATAACTTGTTTTTCTCTGTCCCCGCATCCCCAACGTGGTTTCTTCTAACTGACGAGGAAGGTCTTGCATAGACACACCACTACATTGAGGGTCCAATAAATCCAATTTTAGAGCCATTGCAAGTTCACTTCGAAATACTCAACGCAACTACCAGACAAACATCGTAACATCACGTCGTAGCCTATATAACCTATGTACAATAATGACGTAGGGAATTCCCCTGTGATAATTTCGTAACTTTTTACCCTTTCAAAATACGAATAATAGCAAAAGAATCTCCTTGATAACTCGTCAATTTTTGCTTTGTTCGTTGCACGAATACTGCACTACACGAATAAGTACATTGTGAATAGGTAAATCAATGTAGGTGAGGCTGTTTAAACCTGTTGTGAATTTGTGACTCGCCGCTCTAAAGCCTTTTTTACTCTTAGAAGCGGAAATATTAAGCATGCTTGAGTGTGTTTAGAGCTCACCTTTTGTAACAAGTAGTACCAATAACCTGTGTAACTATTTCTAATGTAAATATTCAAACATTGATATTACGAGTACAGTGAACTAATACACGGGTGCAGTTTAAGAGTTACAGAACGATGCAACTTTGAAAAGGAAAAGAGTTCTTTTATAGTTTTGTGCTAAATGACCTTGGCCTGACCCTGGGAAATCGGTGAGTGTGTTCATTTTTTCGCAATAACGACGGCGAAATCGTTTAATTATTGTGCTTATGGAACAAACTCGGCCAAAGCTTATAACCATTACTACTAAACATTTCTTCATAGACTCTTTTCAAAAACGATTACAAAGTATAATGTGAAAGAGTTTTAGTTCGGGTATCTTATATTAAAAACAGATTACAAGTTGACGTCAGATTGACGGACCGGGCCAGTTCAGTCCTATAGACCTTATGCATTGACGCCAGGGACGTCATTTTCGAAGCAAAGCAATGAAGCACATGGCACGGACGCAGTAGACTTTTCATGCGCGTGTAGTAGACTTACGGGCGTATCTAATTGGTTGACGAATCAACTGTCTGCACTTGTTGGAGCAGGTTGCAAAAGATACGCGCTTGCCTCCAAACGAGTGAGTACTTTCTGCTCTGTGACGTCATATGCATCAGGCCTATACTCATGCAATACATGGCAACAAGATTACGAAAATTCTTTGCTAAAGTAAATGAAAAAGTAAATATGTAATTCCTTCTCCTAAAGTTACAGGAATAGGATGATGCCGGTGTGCGTGTAAACTTTTACTTTGTTGTTCGTTGTTGTTTTAGGGGATCTACTGGTACGAGCTTTTCGTTTCTTTAAAGCCCCCTTTGCTTTCTTAAACACAACGCGAAAAAAATAACTTTGAGATTTCACTTTTGAAGCTTGACCCATATAATAGCTTCTGTACCGTGTCTTCGCCCCGGATGTGTACCAATTTTGAGTTAAGATTTTATACATACGTACGTTACAATTATAATGATGATTAACACACAGCATAACAAAGTTATTACGTCGTGTCTAGCAAAGATTTGCTCCATTTTGATGACGTCATCTTACATGGAATTTTTCCGGTCTGTGGTTCCGAATAAGTTGTCTCGTTGCTCGGCGAACCAAGCAACAGGTAAATACACAGTTCTGTTGGAATATGTCGGTGAAATCCTTGAAATGATACGTTATTGTCACGTTCATGAAAAAGAAAAATTTGGTTCACGTCCAACCAGTTGAATCTAGTTGCAGTTGCTTTTTGTGGCAGTTGCCTGCAGGTTGGTCGGGAACCAACCAAAGAAATATCATTGCAAGTTACACCAGCAAATCCAGACAGCTGATTTGTGTACCAGTAGGATATGCGCGTAGTCTTCTACGAGCGCGTGCGAAGTCTACGTTGTACGTGCAGTGTGCATATGTTTTGCCGCCAAAATGACGTCGCGCGACGTCAGTGCATCAGGTCTTTTGTCAAAAGCCTATTGGAAACGCTTATCAACTCAAACTTTCAAATACTCTCTTTGACTTGATTCCACATCTTTGGTCTCTTTTCTTAAAACAGTGTGACAATGATTATCGTCATGGTCACCTCGGGACGCCCGACCTCGGCGACCGTCGTTTTGTGCATGCACATAGTGTGGTCGCCGAGGCTCGGCGATCTGATCAGTTCGCTGTAAGGACGCATTACGGTCGCAGCTGCAGCGCATAGGGAGCATCATGGGCGCAATGCGAGTGCAGCAAGGACGCATGCGAGCGTATTGTGATCGCAGCCAAATTCGGGCCTACACTAGTCATTTTTACAAAATATGGCAACAGACCAAACAGTTCTGGTTTATATTTATTTTATGTTTAGACTGTTTTAGAATCATACATCATATTTAGAGAATAATTACCTTTTTGCCGTAGATAAAGTCGTGCTTGGAAATTCACACTAAACTGATGACAAACTATTACGTTGCAAGTATATTGTGCACAGTCTTATGAAGTTTTGTTACCCCTTTTGACCGTACCACCAATATTTCCACACAATACACAATAACTCGCCCTGGCAGTAGAAAAACGGAAGACCCCGTTTTAGTTGGCACGTCTCGTCGGGTGGACGCATCGAACGTTTCGAGTACGCATTGTGAACGTCAGAAGAGCGTAACGAGATCGCGCCTGGTCGCGTTGAACGCTGTGGGAGCGCCGTGGAAGCACAGTTGAAAGACTTTACGAGATGGAAGCGCGGTGAGTCGCAGCGGGTGCGCATTGGAAGCACAGTGAGCGTGATGGGAGCGTACTAAAATCTCCGTTGTTGAACATTTTAAAAAAATTTCCGGAGAGTTTTCAGCGATCGTACTGCGCTTTGCCAAAAATTAAAGCGCACTGTGAGCGCCGCACCTTCGCCGTAGAGTGTGGTAGGAGTTTTAGTGACGTAGTTACATAGAGATGGTGGCAGGACGACTTATTCACGTCTTAATTGTAACCAACTTGACAGGCACGTAGCCATGCAGTCTACAATTTTACGTAGGAAACAACCATTATTATGGGGGGGGGGGGCACTGGAATAAAAAAGTGCGTGACTTTACATGCGAAGTGCCTTGAGGGGGAGCGTGTCGGCGGGAGTTGGGCCTCATAGAGGAAACATTTGAAAAATGTTGTCGTTTACATAAATGTCAGGCTTTTATTGGGGACAAGGGCGTTTACCAGAGCCGTATATTTCCGGCTCTGACGTTTACTGGGATGTAGCACCCCTTCCTAGCTACGTGCCTGCAACTTAGTGTCTGCATATGTCCGGGACTTGGTATGTTGGGTGGACGCTTGGGTTCTGTGTACGGTATCACTCTAGTGGTTGGTGTGGAATGCACCAGGGGCGATTTAACGGGCTTTTGGCCTATACGGTAATGCACTTCACACCTTCTCATGGTCGGTGACAGTGATGCTCAGTGTCGTTAACTTTCCACAACCAACACCCTCCCCCACCACTCTTCTTCAAGCAATCCAAGCATCACTCCCCTATGCTGCACAATTTACCTATGATCATAGGCGTAGGAAGCTGTTCAAGACCGGGGCTGAACCTTGTTTCGGATCGCCGTCCTAGGGGAGGGGTCTGAGGGAAGGGGGTTCCCCCTCCCCTTTGGAAAATTTTCGATATTTCAGGGTCCTTAGGTGCATCATTTTTTGGAAAAATTTTTAGGCAAATTAATGCACATTTTTGACATTTCTTAGTCCATTAGATTTTTTTGACATTTTAGGGTTCTAAGTTGCAATTTGGTGCATCATTTTGGAAAAATTTTAAGGTAAATCAATGCTTTTTTTAACTTTTCTTACTCCTTTTAAAAATTTTAATATTTTAGGGTCCTTAGATGCAATTTGGTGCATCCGTTTTTAAATATTTTTAGGTAAATGAATGCACATTTTTGACATTTCTTAGTCCTTTTGAAAATTGTTTTGATATTTTAGGGTCCTCAGTTGCAATTTGGTGCATCATTTTGGAAAAATTTTATGGTAAATTACTGCAAAATTTCGACATTTTTTAGTCCTTTGGAAAATTTTGTGGTATTTGTGGGTCCCAAGATACAACTTGGTGCATCATTTTGGACAAATTTAAAGGTAAATTCCTGCACATTTTTGACATTCTTCAGCCCTTTGGAAAATTTTTTGATATTTGAGGATCCTTAGATGCAATCTGGTGCATCATTTTAGACAAATTCTAAGGTAAGCTACTGAAATTTTTATATTTTCTTAGCCCCTTGAACATTTTTTGATATTTGTGGGTCCTTAGATGAAATTTGGTGCATTATTTTGGACAAATTTTAAGTTATATTACTGCACATTTTTGAAATTTCTTAGTCC
>WURT03329922.1:0-24313 GCA_009936505.3 Holothuria glaberrima | reverse complement strand
GGCCCAGTTTCTAACCAATTGGTTTAAGTCGGGCCGGCCACGGCCTTTTTTCCAGTTGTGGCTCACTGGCTTGTTTTGCTTAGTACTAAATTGCTTATGCTGAGCACCAAGCACAATGGCAGTAGGTTCCATTTTTAAAGTCTTCGGTATGACCCGGCAGAGAGAGAGAGAGAGAGAGCGAGCTTGGATTACATATCATAGCCTTGTATGCTTACCAGGACATGGCCTTAGGCAATAAAATAGGTTTGTATCTGCACAAGGAGAAACTTTACACAGTTATGAGAGGAGCTACTAGCTGCATAGTTGGGAGAATTGGAAATGTCTGGGATGACGAGATTTGCCCTTTAAAGGTAAATTTTTTTTTATTTCCGGAAATAGTCAGTGGCACTATCTAAGCGGAGCGCCACCGTCAGTTGGCTCGGAGCGGAGAAAATTTTGGCCAAAAATACCCCTAGATCACTGGAACCCTTTCCAGGTTTTGTAAGGGGATACTATGACAACTGTGAGAAGTATTTCCTAAAAGAATAAATAGGCATGTTGTAAAAAGTCTAGAAAAAGGTAAAGTGTTTTGATTTCCGGATCTGCCGGTTCAGTGATTTCATGGGGGGGGGGGAGGGGGAATATAGTGTACAGTATCCCCATCCAATTTCATGGGGGTGATTTATCTCTCCATCCCCCAGGATCGCCGCCCGTGGTCAAGGGAAACTGTCGTCTGAGTCGCGAAATCACATAGGTTCATGATTTCATAACATGGAAATTTGGGTCAGATAAGTAACATCTATGATAGCATTTACATACATGTAAATCAAATTAACGGATTAATCATCTGTTGGAAGTTAAAAAGAGTCATTTCGTGGCTGATCTTATTAAGTTATACTGGCAGTCCTTTTTTAGTCAAATCTAAGGCCGAATCGTTACTCCCATCAGTGTGTACAGGTCCGATTGCTCGTATCTCTCAGTAACATTAGCTACGTTTTTCCGAATTAAAAAATATATGCCTGTACAGTGGCAGACGCAGGGGGCATTCGGCCATGGCCCCCCTCACGGATGCTAATGTTTCTTTTGTTTTTTAGATCCTTAAAATACGTAATTTTTCAACACAAATTTTATATCAAAAGGTAGCATAGCCTATATGTGGCACCAGATTGCATGTAAGAACACCTAGTTTTTAAAAAAAAAATACCAAAGGGAGGGATTGTCTCCCCATGGCTCCCTCACCGATATCAATTTTTTAGATCTTAAAAATAAGCAAATTTTGTTAACACAAATTTTACTTCAAAAGGTAGCATATGTGGCACCAGACTGCATGTAAGGACACCTGGTTTTTCAATAATTTTTAAAGGGGTGGTAATACCTCTCCCCTTACACCCCAGGCAGGCGATCACACAACATTCTGCATGCCCCCCTCACTTCAGAGAAATTCTGCCTACATCACTGTGCCTATACAATACATGTATGTTATGATACCGTTTTTATTATCGTTTTCAGCGTGGCGTTGCCGATTGATATATTTGAGAGAAAATTTTATTCTTCTGTTTCAAGCCACCCCCCAAAAAATCTCGGTCTAGAACCGCGCCTGGTTAGGAGTAGGCTAAATACTACTCTCATTCGTCCGAGGGGCGGGGGAGGGGGTACGCCAGAGGGTTTTTCAAAATTCCCAAGATCATACAGCAGGGACTAAAAATAAATAATAGGCTTATTGATATACAAACTAGGCCTACAAAGCATGTTGAGAAAGGAGGATCGAGCAGTTTGAAGTAGTGAAAGCTACTGTTTCTGATAGCATTTGATCAACTATCCAGTGGAACTACATTTACCGGGGAAGAACTCAGGATTTCACAAAGGGGAGAGGGCAGGGGACTTGAATCCACGAGGGTAAACTTGGCACCCGCTAGCGTCAAGCTGATGTAAGAAACCTCAATAGGGAAGGGGGTTCTTAGGAAAAGATTGAAATTTACAGTATACCCAAATGATATTTCTGGCAATGAAAATAAGCATACATTTTGCAGGGCAGCAGCAATGGCCGGACCAACTGAAAAAGGGAGTACCGAAAAAGAGGGCTGATAACCTCCGAATGACACTGACAAGCCCGAATCCAAGTCAGTGAACCACTGGTCGTAGTCCCCAGAGAAATCCCCCTAGAAGGTACAAATTGCCATTGCCTTAATGTATCTGAGTATATATTGCCCCCTGACAAAAATATTTCACCCCTGACGGGAAGTTAGTACGTTCCTTCAGTACCGTGACAGGCTATGAGCCTTGACAAACACCAAACTCTTCACAGTTAACAGTTAATGCAGTTCAAAATTACCGTTTGCTACTTTGCACGAAATTCTGCATGATCAGCGTAATTGCAACGGAATGAGCAAGACGAAAGACAGTAAAACCAAAGCTGGAGAGATCTTGAAAGAAATGTTTAAGTGATTATACATTGTAAATGTGTTGATAAAATATACAGTCACTATGGACTGAAAAAGAAATTATTTGAATAAAAGTTTGTGGTACGAGTAAATTTAGCTTCAAATCATATAGTCATCAAATGTTACTAAGTCAGGGATTTATAGTCTAACGGCGAATTTGAAAAAGAGCTCTAAATGTTTATCCACGCTATACCACTTTGTAAAATATAGCGGTCGACTATGCTTAAAGTGACGGTTATAATGTAATTTTTAATTTAGGTTGGTTGCCACTTTTTAAAAGTTCCCGAATATGCAAATTTTCGAGGTTAAAAGTCAAAAAGCTAAATATTCAAAAGAAAAATATAACTCAATCTGCAGACAGTACTGTTTCGATCTTGTTAGATCTCATCAGTGCAGCTCAGAGTAGGTTTCAAGACAGAATGGCAAAACTGACACAAGCATTACTTGCGACAGTCCAGCCTTTCACGGTACACTGCCTATGAATACCAAAGTGCACAAGCTTTTCTTAGACGAAAAGAAAAATATATATTTTTAATAGGAATACTTGCTGAGATGCCATTCTTTGAAATGTGTTTTTTTAATCATGCACTTTTCATTGGTCATTGGCAACATAAAGAAATAGTAACGTATTTCTTGCATTCACCTTTTTTTCTAACTTAATAGTATGACGCAGCGTATATAGCCACAAAATTAACGCTTAGACGATTTTGTATATTGAACAATACAGCAGAAATTAAGGCAATGTTCTATAAACTTACATGCAAACATTTTTCAAAATAAATTGAATCAGCGAGGAGCTGCCTCTCGTGGCAGCTCCCTGAAATCAACATATACACACAGATTCGCTAATGTTAGGATTTTTCCTCTACGCCATACTGTGTCCGTTTAATTTGGTAATATAACAATAATTAAACCACGCATTTAGATCGCGGTGAGGAGTTCGCCATGTAATGTAAACATTGTTTCATTGTTTCATGTCAATAGCGAAACCTCATACCGAGCAATGGCTTGTTATATTAGCCTATCAGTTTCGCTTTTTATTAGTTTTTAGTATTTGTTAGTCTTTTTTATTTATTTATTTTATTTTTTTTTTTGAGATGGAAAGAGCAATTACCATAGCTCCATAAATTATGAAACGAATGATGTACATGTTTTAATTTGTATCCTGTCAAGTGACAAGTACTGACATGTGTGAAAAAGAACTTTTTTCGTGGCAAAACATGAACATTGCTACACTTGTTGCATTTTACCTTGTAGTGCTTGGTAAGACATGTGAGTATTTACTGCTCAAACTTTTGATTTCAAGCTTGCGACATTAACTTTAATACGTAGTAGAGATATACTGCCACAGTAGTAATGATTACAAAGGATGATGTTGCCGTAATGCAGTATTTATCTTCTATTCATAAAATATGACGAAAATTAATTACTGATATCAGAAATTAAGGGGAGGTTTGGTTTGTAAAGATTTACTGTATGTGATATATTTGTATTAGGCGGAAAATGATTCAAGAGATATAATACCTAATTAATACTAAACTGTAATGAAGCAGCCTTAACGTCAAATGCAAATTAAGCATCTAATCTACCTAGCGTTGTCAATCGTTTATAGAAAAGTTCTCCCCGGAAGCAACACGGGTCAGACAATGTGTGATTACTTCTAGGTAGATGCAAAAACCTAACTGTGCCGTTTTCATACACTAAGGTATCAGTTGGGTTATGCCATTTTGAATCATTCGCTCCAGTTTGTTTCATGTTAATAAGCTATTTAAATATCTCTTTAAAACATCACAGGTTAATTAGATAGTTTTGAGTCTCATAAACTGTATAGGTTATGAGCAATTCTAGGTGAAGAACGAATTTACAGTGAAACCAACAATGTGGATATCTAGTTAACAAGATGGGTAAATAAATAAAAATTTATTGTTGTTATCCGTTCCTTCCTAATTAAACACGTTAGTTCTATCAAGCAAAGGTGAGAGAAGTAACTCCAGAAGTTGCGAAGATGACGATTGGTCTATACGGTGTGACCGCGGGGTTTTAAGGCTAAAACGACGTGCAGAATCTCCCAGACCAACTTATACTGTTTATAGTGGCAACAGAAGTCAGGTAGATTTGCAAAAGCGTTCTTCATATTTATTTTTTATTTTTTTTTTTATTTACTGGTCAGTTTTTGTCACTGAATTATTCAAGTAAAACGATATTGAAAGAAATATGACTTGCTACAGGAGGTACATGGGTATAGGTAAGACTTAGCTAAGACTTAGCTGCACTGCTGAATTATCAAGCGTCCTCTATGCGTCGTGCGATCAATAGGAGTTTGGAGGTTACTCTGATTGTCCAAATGGTACCACGGAGACTCGTGGTAATTTGTACATGGGCGCCCATATGACCAGCCTGGACCTGGGGGAGTTTATGAAGCCCCCTAGTCACAACAAACAGTCAATTCTAGGGCAAACATGTCTCGTTCAGGACACACTTATTGTCATGGTTGTTTGCAATTTCCAGGCAAACACTTTCCGTCACTTCTGAAATGTGTTCCAATGCACCTTAAAGTTTTCAACATTGTGAACATACGAAGACAGAAGGTTATGGGAGTGTCCCCAATTAGCACTGCTGCGCGCGCTCTGCCGATGACACGAGTCTTCATGTAATCTGTTTAAAAAATAAATTGAACTATTGAACCCAAGCTTCATTACCTAGCTAACAGCTGCTCAACTTGGATAGCGAATGGACAGAGAGAATGTGGGTTCAAGGAATGACATAACTTTAGGTAGAAGTGCCAACATTTTCTTACGTTCAGATTGCGCAAGTACAACCAATCATTCCTTCTTGGACTCGTATACTTAATTGTGGTCTGTTTGAAGGTCGCTGGAATTTTGCAGTCAGTACAATTAATCCCTCATAAGGTGGTCAATTTTATTCATTTTGAAGACCTTGATAGGGATTTCATATACTTAAACCTGGAAACAGAAATGCTTAGTAACAATGGCGGAGGAGGGAATTCGGTCAGAGGGGGGGGGGGGCGAGAATGGCCTGTAGGGGCGCTTCGAAGTAGGTAGAGCACGGGAATTCTTTCAGAGGGGCGAGAATGGCTTGTAGGGGCGCTTTGAAGTAGTTAAATACCCTATGCCACAATACGGTAAAAACATAAAAAGGGGGCGACGGGCGATTTGAGTTCGTCGGGGGTGCCCCTGAACATATGGTAGCTCCGCCACTGCTTAGTAACGACAAGAGGGTAAGGTTGACAGCACGTATCCCCCTCTCTTCTTTGAGGCTTCACTTAAAAGCTCGTAGTATTGATTCATTTAAAATTCTTGACTAAACAAATATTAAATCTGATTTCTTTAATTAGAACTGTCCTGCTCTTTGCGTTTCCCATTTTACATTGCAAAGTCTGAAGAATAGTTGCGACAACCAGACGTCATGCAAGATTCCCAGCAAAGAAGATCGGAATGAGCCATACAAGTTTTACATGGACTTTGACTGCGGTTAGTAAATATTTTCTGTATTTATTTTATCTTTAATTTCTCTCATTGTAATAAAATTGGTAAAAGGCGGCTCATTTTTCATTTGGTGGGCACGTTATCACGTTCACCATGGAAAAAGATGAAGCGTATCGCGAGTTATGAACATTTCTGATCGGCTACTTAGTAGTGAGATAAAAATCAGCCTACAACAAACCCAGAATATTGTGTCTATTCTCTTATCTATATGTAAGTTGATTGCGGGAGTATGGGTCAACTGTTTTTCAAGGGTGTATGAGATTAATTTTTGTCGACTGCCAAGGTCGTTGGGTCGACTAAAGGTGGAATAGTGTACCTATAAAATTTAGTTGAAACTCCTTGTGAATATGTCACAGAGCGTCTATATAATACCCACAAGGCACACCAACTGGGGCATAGAGAATCAACCGAAATTTAGGTGACATTAACATTCCACCCTAGTGACATCTTGTGCACTTTTTTAAAGTTGGGGTAAATTGTGTGCAAGAAACCATAAGGGGAAATTTTCAAGGAATGACAGGGCCAACGGCTAGGAAAGGATGCCAAACGTTTCCCCATGGGAGTGGGGACGATTGGGTCGGAGGCAATTTTCCGGTGGAGAACCAAAATAGCCCCTAGTAGCTCTGAGCTATTTGCAAATTACATCAGAATGAAGGAAGGTAAAAATCTTTAAAGGGGTTCAATGTACACTGAACTTTCCAACAAAATCACGTTATGGATCTTTTTTTATTTTTATACTAACCACTACAGCGATTTCAGATAGGATAACGGTCCGATTTTTGTGAGTTTTAGTGAAAATTTGTCCGTCTCTGGTCGGAAAGAATAAAAAATTCGCCAACCTGCAGTGTAAATATATGATTTGTATCAGAGGACTACGAAAATGAAATGTTAACTAATTATTTCAAGACGTCACGTCGACAGATAGCGTTTATCGGACACTCGTACAAAAATCGGATTGATTTTCGAACAAATATCGCTTTGTTGAGCGATATAAGTTATATAATGATAAAAGAACAGATTATCGTAGGACAAAATAGGATCAGTTATCGATATAGTGTAACCATCCCAAGTCTGAATAAAAAACTATTGGTGCGATTTAGAAAAATTCGGATCTGATTTCGGATTGAAAATTGCTGTAGTATGACCAGCCATTTACCTGTTTACTCGTACTAATATCTTGTCTAAATGTTGATGCAGAGGAATTGTGATGGGGCCCGGCATGAATGATATGGTAGGGACTTCATGGTGTTTTGTAAAGTTATATCACTCAAGCAGGCGGATGTAGTTATGCCATTTACAGGGATGGTTGCTTGAGAGCTCGCAGAAAATATGCGGCACAATATTTATGGATTTTAGCTATCCATAGTCTTAAATCCATCCATTCGAGACCTTTACTAAATAAATACAAACGATTAGCCCAGCTCTGCATACTTTTGATAAGTACCAGATTAAGTCGAGGACAACTTGAAGAGTTATGTTTGGGGAATGCTCTTCAAGTAGCCCCATCTCTAATGAAGATGACAAGAAAAACAAATGAATAAATCGAAATTTTAGTGTCATGTGTCCCATGCTGGAGCTTCAAATCATGACGCCTGATAAAATTGGAAGAAAATGACTACAGCACAAAAATATCATGATTATACATGGAAATCGTTAAGCGAAATTTCGAAAGAAAATTTTGTAACATTTCGGAACAAAAGCAATTCTGCAATAAAATAAGTTGTCTGCACTGACTTATCTCGCGCATTAAGCCGTCTTTACCTGGTTACTAGGAACAGAACATTTCCCAGAATACTCTGATTGTTCTAACATTCATTTTACATTCAGGAGTTCAGGAGTTATCACGGCATCCTTTAAACATGTTCAGACTTGTAAAGTATTTATACAAAACATTGTGTATTTGCCGCCGATGGGTACAGCACATGGAAAATGGGCGAAACGTCAGAAATGCTTCAAAATTAATGGGGCACATCTTTGGAAGGTGCAAACACAGTTTCATGGCATATTTTGCATTTTATGCAATTGGGGATATCCCCAGTTGCAGGTATATCCATAATTGACTAGGACAAAAATTCATGTCCCCGATTTACACCCACTACTTACGCGTATACATACACACACAAACGCGTACCTTTTACATTGTTCAGTTGGACACTAGTTAAGGCCCAGAGCCACTTCATGAGTTTATCAGGGGGTTAGAATAATGGCACAAAACGTTCTCATAAGTAGTTTGGGATCCCTAGTGTCGTGCTTGGCTCCTGCTCTGCGAGTACTCAGGGGAGCAACGTTCCCGTCGCAGATTTTTAAATCACCGGTATTTTAATAAACGTATATCAATTAACCTATGAGAGTGAAACTATTTTATTATCCTCGTATTTATTGGCTGGGTCTAAGTGTTGCAAAAGGCAACAAAAATCGCAGTTTTACTGTGTTTAAACTTAAGATTTGCCTAAAAGATAATCAGTGTTATAAATGCACTAAGGGGAGAGGATTATTAAGCAGTCCCATATTTGTTGAAAAAGCTATCCAACGAATTCATTTCCCAAATTGACTAATATGTTGGTCCGTTGGTTCTCATTTTCAAAGGGCCCAAAAGCCCTCAAGATGCGACACGATACTGTTTTCAAGATTTGAAGAAAATTTCATCTGCGACTAAAAATGACTTAACTAGTTAAGACAAAAGTAAAAAACATCGTCTTGATTTGTTTGTTTTTTTTCAAGTCATGTAATATGAAATCACTACGTTCAAGGAAGTCAATTGCATGATTTACTGTTTTCAACAGAGGTTGTCTTTGTAATGTAGCCCGTATGGAGATAAGGATATTATCCTCTTAATTTTGATAGGAAGGCTGTCAAAATGTTGGAATTGCATACAATGGTCTTTTTCCCAAACCGTGTATGGGAAAGCACCCTGTTGTATAGACATGGTGACTGCACTATAGCCCCAGGCCAGTATCCACTGAAGTAAACGGTACCGTACTTTGTTTATACACTACCCATTTGTCAAGTTACAGTTTATTAAGACGGCGAACTTACGTTTAAAATTCCATTTGGTTTAAGAATTAATATGATGTAGTACCAATGGGGCTGCACCTCCAGTGCTATTTCAAGATACCTAAATGTTCCATTATATTGCTCACAACTTTTTTTTGTTAAGCCCGTACATGACATGGGTTCGTTCTCTGGCACTCCCCAGACGCGTTGCCCTCGACCAAAACTGACCCTAGAGCGGACCCGGCGGAACTCTGGGCCCCATGGACATTGGGGAATAACTATTCTATTCCCTAAACCCACGACATCTTGTTCAACCATGTAAAAGCAAAGTCGGCTAGTAAACTGTTCCCGCCGAGGGCGCTTCAGTCCGGCGCTCAACCGACTTCGTAGGCTGGCCAACCGATTTTAATGGCAATCCTTTGCCGAGTGAGAGGAAAGCTGGAGTACCAGGAGCAAACACTAAGGTACACAAAGCGGGATTCAAACTAACTCACATATATGCATGTGAAACACGTTGATGCTCAGCAACTGGAATAGACCACTCTGCCACGAGACGACCCTTTTTCCACAAAAATTATGATCACATGTGATTGTTATATAGGCCTAGAACAACTTGGCTGTACAAAAGCTTTTTTCACAGCATGTAATGCAAGCATGATGGTACTTTTAAAAGGCGGCTATATTGATTTCAACAAGAAAAAAATTCAAGAAGGATATTACAATTTTTTTGCACCCTGAAGTATTTCAAATGAAGTTAACAACTTTAAAAGTTATAAAACTCAGCAACTTAGTAAGCTAATAAGACGGGAGGGTGGACCTTTCAGATACATATTGTAATATCTGTAGTATATTACCTTGACAATTACGATCTACTAAAATGCCCGTTCTTAAAATTTACAAGGTTCATTAAACTCTTGCGAATGAGTACAATAGCGAATTTTTTCCCTGTAAGTTGGCTGGTAATTTATTAAGCCTCCAGCTATCCCATTTTTCATTCTCAGCAAAACAGAAATAAGACTGCTGCAATAAGAAAGTCCCATGTTAATAAATTACCATAATATGTAAGCCCCACTGTTAACAGAATTTTCCAGGCTTGTTTAAAAATAAAAGAACCGAAAATATTTATTTGTCTATATACATCTATTATTTAATGGAAGTGGATTAATCAGTGACACTTTATTAGTCGTGTAAGTAAATCGCGTGATAAAGTATTGTATTTGTTTCGAAGGCAAGAGGTCTAGAGGTTACTGACACTATGTTATTGTCATTGTTACCAGGCAGCACGGGACCGTGTATACAAAAAACAGAACTTTAAAAACTGAGCTCAATACATTATTTAATTTTCCACAATGCCAAAGGCTACCATGCAGGCTGCACCTCAGGGGAAAAACTGGAAGGGGTGTTCATGCAGTCTTGATTATTCTAAAACTTAATGTTTGTATAAGATATTACTGAGTCCTTGCCCTTTTTCACGGGTTTAAAAGGGGTAGCTTAGTTAAATGGAGATCGTTTCTTCCAATGTATCTGCAATGTAAAAATGGTTTTAGAAATTCTGTTAAATGAAGAACCCTTTAAGCTATATCATTCTACAAAGAGGAAAATTTCATCACGTCTTATAGCAGCTTTTATAGAGGGGTCCACGACAATGGGATTCTTGAGAACAAAGCATGATGAGAAAGCTATAAAGAAAGAAAATGGCTGCTTAACATTAGGTGTAAGATATAAGGCGGCGACTGTGGGGCAACAATGTAAAAATTAAACGATTCAATTTCTTCTCCATTTCCTCTTTCCACTACCTTGATAGATGTTGTTGCGTGACCTAAAGCTCGTATATCTACCGACGTATCAAGATTTTCCACATAGGTTTTGGCTAAATAGGCTTATCAAGAAGATGGAAGTGGTATTATATCTAAGCCCTACAAAAATACTAGCAAATAAACTGTGGTGAGGAAAAAATTGGGACCAGGATTTGATCAGTGTCCCGATAAGAGCAGGGGGAACAAATGAGAGATCAAAATGCGAAGTGCGGAAGGGGGTTAACAAAAGAGTTGATTCAGGATAACAATAAAATTTTTACATATTACTATTGCATGTCTTAGTTCATGGGCACTAATATCAAATTTGAAACATCAAGCTTTGTGACTGTTGTATATTCTGAAAAATGTCTTCTAGGGTACATGTATGGGAAGGTGGTAGCTCAAGCGAAAAGGAGGTTTGCTGGAAAAAAGTAGTTTTCCCGAACCTTGAACTCTCTCCTCAGATACACCCATCTTTTTAGGTATGGAAACGGGACTCTATTTTGATAAAGATTTGAATAGAAATCACCATCAATTCGCCCTGATTGCTTTGCATTTCAGCGCAGGTTCTTTTGGTACGGAGGGAGTTTATCTTATTTGCTTATTGTGGGAGTTTATCCCCATGCTACAGCAGATAACTGTTTACCCCGTTTAATGTTTTAACTTGAGAACATGTCATGCAAACTTTTCTTCAGATGAGAACCCCTTAGACTTTCCTGAAAAGATATTGTACAATTGAATAATAGAGGAATGCGAGAAGGGGTGTACAGTATATAGTCTTGGTCATGACGTTAATAAATCTTTCACTTCCAACACGTTTTTTACTAAATAAGGGCGCTTGTCAACTAGACTACGTTGAAGAGTATTTCGCTCATTATATTACGAAGTTGTATCAAACAGTAATTTGAAAAATTGAATGGAGGGGGGGGGGGAGGGCTCTCCACAGAGATATGTAGAAACAAATACCTAGGTTTCTGCGTCGTGGTATACAAATATATCGCAATTTATGCATGTTTATGGAAGGTATTTTTGTTGTTAAGCTTGTTCGCTAGTTTTACTATTGGTGACAGGTAATGTATTTCATTTTTCAGATGATGAGCTCCAATTCACCCTATTAGCGATGAAGTTTAAAATCCCACTACCATGGGCGTTGATCCTGGGGGCAGGGGGACATGTCTCCTCCACTTTTTGATCGGGGGGACGCAATACAAAATGTCCCCCCCCCTACTTTTCGCTGCCAGGTTTTACTTTTCATAAGTCATGATCATGGGCGTATGCACTCAATTTGCTTTAGAGGGCTGTAACGACTTGCACGAAAGATGTAGCTTAAAAATTTTCGTGCGTTCCGCGCGCGTCCAACATGTTATTATACATATTATATAGACATTATGCAGTGATGGTCTGCCAATTTAATTTCAATCACTTGTCGTGTTACGGTATATTAACCTTCCACTTTGGTTAAAAATTTTGGGGAAGTCCTTACAATAATGATAATAATCAGTTACACAGAACTTTCTTTTAGCTCTAGGGGCTCCCCCAGACCCCCACCCACGCCTTGTAAGCCTGTTTTCAGATCAAGCACCGCTAGTGATTACGATCCCTTTATAAACACACTTTCACAGCGATGAAACAAATCAACAAACTGTAGGATCCCCCCCCCCACTTTTCAAACTCGATTTGCGCCCCTGCCCACTACCATTGAAAGGAGGGCGGATGGTGTTTGTGGGGGGTCGTTGAGGTGACGTGGTGGTTTGCGGGTTAAGAGAATCGTCCGAATCCCCTGCTGACCCTGTTTTCTCGCATCCCGTCTTCCTATAAGCAATTGGTGACCAAACTTTGGTTGTCATAATTTAGGCATCACTATGAGTTGTCAATAATGGCGGACAGCTCTCACTCTCACACAGCAGTTCCTGGATACAACCTTGAACAATTATTTTAAATTCGTTCAGGCCATCTACGTTTTGACCAGATTGTGCAGGTACCGGTCGTTTTCTTTACAGTTCGAGGAGGGGCTAGAAGTAAACTTAGGAAAGAGAATTTTACATTAGGGGTAAAATTTGTTGCCCTATTATTTAGTTCAACATATTAAAAACTGCCATTTCCAGAGAGAAAATAAAAACGATTTAGGCTCGTAATCGTGACAACAGGTCCGTAAAAAGATAGTCTTTCTAGTCAGATAAAAGGTTATGATAGCCATAATGCCAGACTGGTAGGCAAGAGGTTTCTACTTTTACCCTTGTGTTTTCTGGTTCGATCACCAGATCGGTTTACAAATTTTATCCATTTCATTCAGTTCATTTATTTAAATAAAATGTTCCAAAAGTTCTGAAGGCATTATGGAAGGTACGGAAGATGCCTGGATGATGTACTCACAGACATGGGCGTCGATCCGGGGGGGGGGGGACAGGGGGACATGTCCCCTCCACTTTTTGATCATGTGGGACGTAAAACAAAATGTCCCCCTCTAATTTTTTCTGCCAAGCTTTAACTTTTCATAAGTCATAATCGTGGGTGGAGGAGCCCAATTTGATTTCTGGGGCTGTAACGCCTTGCCCGAAAAATGTAACTAAAGATTTTTCGCTCGCTCCGTTCAACATGTAAACGTTCATATTATATAGACATGCATCGGGTTTTACATTGCAGTGATGGCATGCCAATTTCATTTCAAACACTTGCCGTGTTATATTACTCTTCCATTTTGGTTAGAAATTTTGGGGAAGTCCTTACAATAATGATAATAATCAGTGACGTTTCCAGAATTTATCTCACATGGGCCATGCAGAATGTTGTGTGATTACTGGCCTGGGGGAGGGGTCTAAGGAGGAGTGTCCCCTCCCCTTTGAAAATTTTTGAAAAAATAGGTGTCTTTACATACAATCTGGTGCCACATATGCTACCTTTGAAGTAAAATTTGTGTTAAAATATCTACGTGTTTTAGGTACTAAAAAATCGGCATCAGTGAGGGGAGGGTCATGGCCCAATGGCCATGCCCCAAGTACGCAACTGATAATAAAAATAATATAAGTTGAATCATTGAAAGACACACTGGTGAATAACCGAATATATAAGTACCGGTGCAATTCAAGTCAGAACTTTAAATTAACAGAAATTACAAATGAAGTTTTCTTTAAACTATTGATTTCTTTTAGCTACATCATTGCAATCTATTTTTCTTTCAGTAGGTGCCCGAAAAATTCTCAGCATATTGCCCGAAATTTCAGAGAATTTTTTGGTTAGGGGCTGCAGCCCCCAGCCCCCTCCTACGCCTTTGGTCATAATGAATGCCGTAGACAGAATATTAATTCATTACATAAAATTAAAAAGAAAAACTGCGATGAACAGTTCATTGAGCATTCCTCGAAATCCGAAGCATTGTGCTGACTATGTATCAATTAGCAACATTCATATCCGACGCCATTATAGTAATCTCCAGTTTTTGAATGTTGTTTTGCGGTAACATTTACCATCATTTTCCGTCATAGACGTACGGAATGATATTTCAGGGGGGTGGGCACTTTGCCCGATTACCACAAAAATCATGACATCATTTTAAAGGGATAAAAGCATGTTTGAAATTTGTACCAGATATGTTGTATATCAATGTTATCATAAAAACAGAAAAGATGTTATGTGGTCTTTGTAATTGAAACGCTTGCAGCAGCCTGCGCAGGCTGTCTAAATTTAAAAAAAAATTAGTTGTACCTGTTCTTTTGATTCGCAAATGTGTCCATAATCTTATCAATGTCGTGTCGAAGTATTTGTTTTTATATAAGCTTTTAATATTAATTAGGGCGATGTTGCTCACCCTACAGTATCTTGACGCATTGTGTTTCTCAAATAAGTTTTCAATCCTCGTCTAGTCCACTTATTGTTACTATCGTTCTTTGTTTCTGCATGGGATCACAGAAAATATTTGCATAGGCTAAGGGAGCTATGAACATTGTTTTGGACAGGGGAGGAGAGGAGTCTAAGGGGAGGGAGATATCTCCCTCCCTGGAAAAATTTGGAATATTTGAGGGACCTTAGATGCATTTTGGTGCAATGTTTGAGAAAATATTAAGTTAAATCCTGCCAATTTAACATATTCTACAGACTGAGGGAGATAAATGGCTGTTCAATATTTAATCGGCTAGCAGGTAAGTGCAAATGGGCTAAAATCGACGTTCTTTTTGCTGTAGGGGGCTACCGCCACCACACCCCCTCATAGGCCTATGTTTTCAGTCCAAGCACCGTTAGTGTTTACAATTACTTTTTAAATACAACTTCACAGGGATGAAACAAATCAACAAACTAGTAGTTTGCCCGCCCCTGCTCACAGACGTTATGGTATTTTGCGCTTTCAACGTACATTTCGTACATATAGATACACGTTTACAGAGAGGATCCCATCAAAATCTAAGTTGAAAGTTAAACTACTCGATTTGTTTGACATATTTATTAAGACTTCACTGTGAATATTGGTTTTAATAGTATTTGGTTTACTTTAGTGACGCACATGTTTCATAGCATGTTATATATTTCTACATAAATGTTGCTTTTGTTTTTCCCTTGCTGAGATATCTAAATGTGGCTTTAATGATGGTTGCATAAACTACACAGAGATATTCCTTGATGGAGAAAATGGGGTGAGATGTAACTGTGCCAAAAATTACTATAGAGACATGAACGAAATCTGCATCCATAAGTATCTTTAACCGTGACACGGTCATATTTACCGATTTGGAGATAGATGACGGAAAAATCATAGCATTAGTTTTTTTAATAAGCTTATAGCGTGGAAATCGATAACTTTCTACAATTTAAAAATGACAATTTTACTTCCTGCAAGCGTTCAACTCATAACCATCCTATATCAATGAAAAGATATATGTGCCCTTTAACGCTTAAAAGTACGTGGTCGTTGACCTCTGACTTGTAACTATTTTCTTGAAGTATGAAATCATTTTTAATGATCAACACAAACGATTTGCACCGGTACCTAAACATTATTGAAATGTTAAAAGTTGGGAAGTTCACTGGATATTATTTTACATTGTTTTAGGCTAATTGCGTATACCCAATAAAATGCAAATAGGTCCTTTAAAATATTGGTGTTGTCTGAATCCTTTGCGTGAGACTTGTTATACATTTTACTCAACTATGAAATCTAATGTTGCAGTATTTTTACACAAATCTTTTTTCATTCTTATCAGACCAAATTTCTGTAAATAGAGTGACATCTAAATTTTTTGAAAAAAAAATCACTATTGCTATAAGTTGTTCAGTGTTCATTTCATTCAGACAAAGTGCTCACCAGGGTAATGAAAAAACAACGCCAAGGTTAAATACTACGAAAAAGTCCAGCCTTCTTTAACAGGGGCGTGTGTACAATTTTTAAAAAGAGGGTGGTTAGAAAAAAAAACGATGGAGGGTTAAAAAAAAACAAATGCAAGTTTAACTTCCTCCGTCTGGGCCTGGAATCCCCCGTCAGGATGGCAAGCCGTAGACGTTCCGGTGTGCATTCAAGCTCATTCACCTATTCATCAGCTAAAGTAAAGGTGGGCACTAAAGAAGTATAGATTCGCTCGAATTAGCAACTACGCCATCCCCTTCTCCATTACCTCCTTAGTAAAGTTCGTATATGTCGATACAAATATACCCATCTCGGCGCTCATCGGAATCTTTAAAATGAAGCATAAAGAAGGGTAATGTTTGTTTATAGCTAGACATTCATCGTCTTCGGAAAGAACATGTTTAGCCCACGGTATGCCTATGCTATTTTTTCACCAGCTGATGAATGCAAAGATAACAGTTTATCAATACGCTGTGAAGATGGGTTGATCGATGTTAGGAGCACGAGGAGCAACTTGAGGCCAATATACACTGTGTACTGTGGTGAAAAACCAATTCAGGTATAGTTATCTTTGTTGTTCTTGTAGTGAATGTTGTCAAAGTTAACATTACTGCCTGTAATGTTAAGGTGACAGATATGAGAGCCCTGCCATTAAGCGATTGCCCAATGTTGCATCGTAATTTCGTATGGTATGAACGTGGGTGATTCACAGTATCGGTCAGGATATTAAGGATAGAATCTTATGTATGTATCTCAGTCACAGCAATGGAATTCTCAAGTTCTCATAGTAATGGGATGAAAATATGTTTTACTGACTCCCCTAACCAGAAAGCCCAATGGCTTAGTGATTCCTTGCCAAAAGGGGATGTTCTTCCCTCATAGTTACACTTTTTGACTACATTATTCTTTACAATGCTTTCACAATTTGACTGCTGACCTTACATGACTTTTGAACCAGCAACTTCTTCTTTTAAATTATCCTAATTAGTTATATCCTATGAAATTGCTGCTATCCCACTCTTGAGATGATTACGTTAATGGTAGGAAAACAATTCTTTTTAAGCGTTTGCATTTATTCATATGCCACTTATTAAAGATATGTGCATGATTTAAGAACATTACCGATAATGCTGCTAGTGTTTACAGGTCTTATGTTATATGTTTTAATTTAATATTAAGGCCTGTTTGGTTTCGTGTTACTTAAATATCATCTCGCCATTTGTCTAAAAACTCCCAAGTTCATGGCAATTGGCTCTAAAGGTTAAGCTTGAGATTGACGACCGATATGGCACAGCAACGCGCCAGACTTACTGAATGACATCGGGGTCGTTAAAAAATTATATCTTTTATCCTGGCTGTGAGAGATGGAAATCGTTGAAACGTAAGTTATATCCCATTGTCCTTTTGTAGATCCTAACAGCTCGCTGGCAAGTAGAGTTTGCACAGGAACAGCGTGGGTAGAGCCTGTGGAACGGGAATGTTACAAAAAGTAAACGTTAAATCATGAACTTGATGTCCTCACAAAGTGAGTAATATGTTTCTTTTTTTCAGGATCTTTTGAAGCATAAGCATTCTTCATGGGGGGTCATAGACTGAGAGTGTTAAAAACATGGCATTTTTGATTTACCAGTTTGATATTAAAAAAACATCTGCCAACCATCTATTATCTTTTTTTTAGGCAAATAAGAAAATACTGAAAATGAAAGATTAGTAGGATACAACATATAATTCATTGGTCGTGCTTTCCCTGTCCTGTAAATTTTCCAGCAAAACTCTGTCATGTCCTTTATAAATTCCATGATAAAACGAACACTCTATCTTTATTCTTGGGTGGTAATTCAACTTTTTCCTTAACCGCTGGATGGGTGTTTTGCTCAATCATTATGTTAATATTATTTGGTCCATTGATGTGGAAGGATACGGAAAGCTCAGTGATTCCCTGCCGAAAGGAAATGAAAGGCATACATTTTTTGTATCCTGAGGTAATGCTTTAATAGCAATATTCAGGGATTTTACTGTCTCACCTCAGGTGACCTTATATAACCCTTGACCTCGATCAAAAGCAATACGATACATCTTCTCACTATAATGTATCTACCAGCCAAGTATGAAAAGTATACATGCTCCCTATCTTGAGATCTTCTGTTAAAAATGATTTGATTTTTGACCTTTGGTGACGTCACAACCTCCAATAAAAATAAAGTATTCTTCTTCTTAATATAATAAATTTATATTACCAGGTATGAAAATTGTATCTATAATTCCTAACTTTTTTAAAAGGGAATATCAGATTTTGTCGTCTGGTGACTTCACATGAGCTTTGACTTCCATCAAAATCAATAGGGATGATTTTCTAACTTTAACGCATTTACAAGCTATGTACGAAAATTAGCTGCTTCCTAATTTAAGATATAATGGTGAGTGTTTTTTTTTTTTCATTTTAGACATCCGGTGACCTGATGTGACCTATGACCTTCGCCAAAAGATAAGGTACTTCCTCTTAATCTAACAATCCTTTTAAAAACTATGAAAAGTATTCAGCATTCCAGTCTGAGATATTGTGTTTTCGAGCAATTTTTAAGGTTTCTGAAGTTTATCTTCCGTGACCTGAGATTTTTTTTTTTTGACATCTGCAAAAAGCAATAGGTCTCATGTTCTGACTTTAACTCATCCTAATATTAAGTTTGAAAAAGTTTCCATGCTTCCTATAGACGGTGGGCCGAAGCTCAAAATTCACTTGCTTCGTGACCCCTCTCAGGGAAGTACTCGAAAATTTCTCAAAAATCGTAAAAATATATAACTAAGATGAAATTACATGTTACCACGTGCAAACGTTGTACATTTTGTAGATATTCAGTGAAATATCAGCCAAAATGTTTAAACATAGCTGTTCACGAAATTAGAATTAGGGGCAACAACCAATAGCAGATCAACAAGAGTACCACATGACTTGGATGGAATGTAAACACTACAGAGTTATCTATATAAACCCACAATAACACAGTTACTGAACTCTTCTAGTTGGAAAGATTCTGTACGTAAAAGCATGAAAAGTTTGTTGCATGAAGCTTACTTTTGAGGTTTATTGTGCCTATTTCCAAGCCTGCTGGAAAAGTCGAGCATTATATTTCTTTTTGGAGGGCTAGGACATGCTTTGAGACCGTAGCAGCTAAGAACATGATGCAGCAATTGTTCGCTACTCATGTCGCTAAACCAGTACGTAAAGTTACACCTATTGCAAGGACATGCTTTCACTACAGTCTACAGTGAGTACTAAATACCCTTCCCTATTTAGTGTAACGTTTAGAGGGCAATGAAGAGGAAGGCGGAGACACATCCTATTTAGATAAGTAATTTTACTTTCTCAGTGTATATAAATGGTATTAATTGCAGAATACGCCGCATATGAAAATCTGATTTTAGATTCTTATACCACTATTCTTTGACTGTGAATGAGGCAACTAAGTGTCTGCATAACCAGTGAAAAAGCAGAGCTCACATCTTATGGGGTATGATTCTGTATTTTTTGTTTTAAATGTAAGATGAAATATACAAAACTCCATATTTTTATAGGATATACTAAGCTAGTCTGAAACAACAGTACCATAGTTGGGTGCTGGAAGCTTCCCAGGTCCTAAACCTAGGCGTGTGCCTTGTGCATGAAACCCATGCAAAATACGATGAACAGCCCTGTGTAAGGGCCCTTCTGCTAAATGTCTAGGAAAGATGCAAATCTTTATCTTTATTTTTCATTGGTCCATGTTGATTTTCAAGTTGTTGGGGGTATCATTTTTCAAGATGGTGCATGTCACTGAATTTTATTACAATGCAGCGCTACTGTGTAGGCTGAGAATGGGTTACGTTCAGCCTATCACTTGCCTTAGGCAGACCCGGTAGTTACAGTAACTTCATGGAAGTACGGTTAAGTGTGTTAACAAAGCTTTTTGAAATGCACAAAGACAAGGCTTCCTACAAGGTCCACTTCTTATTTAATGCTGGGTAGAGGGGTGAATTGTTGCCCCTCTGTGGCATAGTAAAGTACACAACTAATTATGGATATACTTATCACATTATTTAAAACTTATAATGACAATTACTGATCAGCAGGTGTCTATTATGGAGACTGTATAAGGTTGAATAAACATTGATGAGTGATGGTACATCTTGCTGCAGGTATACTGATGTGTTGCATGGATCCATAGGCATATATACTGTACCAACTCTAAAGTATAAAACAGAGTATGCAAGCTAGAAAACTAGCCCTTGACTGTGTCCATGCATTTACTGTATGAACAACTGAAGGTAGTAAAGTTGTCAGAAAAAAAATATTGGGGGAGGGGTAATGGGCACATGTCCAACATTCCACCAGGGGGATTGAATTACAAAACATATTTTGATTCACCTTTGAATATTCCATTTTGTAGGCTCCTGGTGGAAAGGGCATTAGACTTGTATGGGGCACAACCCTATTTGGTATGCAACTGGCCCAAGCAGTTACTCATCGGCGTGACCGGCTGCTTTCTGACAGGTACCATTTCGAATAGGTGTTGTTTTAACTGTTGCAGTTCCTAAGAATGTGTTATATCCAAGAGTCAATTAAATTTTATAACCATATGCTTATGGGGTTATTTGGTTTGGAAGGGGAAAGGGACCCAGCTTCTTTTGCACGAACGTCTGGGCCTTTTAAGCAGAACTGTACCCGAAGATCTAAAAAAATTCTGCCTGGATTTTGGGGGTCTAAAAATCTCTCAGGGCACAGTATCACTCTCCCCTACCTCTCATGTGCCATATGCATTATGATTGTAATAATTCCATAAAGCTGCAGATTTCTTTTTGATGCTGATATTCAGAAGCAGTACACAGTACATAAAATGTCAAAAACAAGTCTTGTCTGAAGTAACTGTATTCTAGAGATTGACCTTTGGCATTTTTTTTTTAATTGCGGCTTCAGAAGAAGAGGCACCTGCTTGCAGTGACATGCCTAGTGTAGGGAGTGAGCAACCAGTTGAGAGTTTAAGGACGGCTAACGATGATCTATTAAAATCTGTTTAAAGATGATCTATTTTATACTCCTATATTTCATCTTTTTATATCTATGAACTTTGAGATTTGAAGAGAAACAATTTTCCTTCAAACATTAGGGACTCAAGAGACTCAAAGATGCCATGATATGATATAGTCATATACTTCTGAAGATGATGTGAAGATGCAATGCTTTTAATTCGTGTAAATTGAAGCATTTAAAGAAAAAATTAAAAATCGCCCTCAAGATTTGTGGTACGTTTCAATTTATGTGGTACACTCTTAGAATCCACCAACTATTTTGAGGCGGCACTCACAGGTACTCATACAACTGTGAAAGAAATACTAGTCTGTTCAATTCAGAAGAGTATCTTCCAGTAAAACTTGCTGGAATGGAAAATATATATTAGACAATAATCAACAATTTATTGTTGCATGATCTTGTATTAAAAGACACATGGTCAAACCATCTGTTGATTTGGATGTATAAGAATTGTTGATTCTGATGAAACCTACTGTAATGTGGATGTTAAATGAACATTTCACTATGTTACGTATGCAAGTTGTTAATTGTACAAACAGTTCTTAAAAGAGTAAAAAGTGTTTGGGGTTGAGGCTGGGTGACTGTAAGGATACTGAATAAATCCAGACACTACTTAACTAATTTATAGCATGACGAGGGTGAGATGCAATGTTGATCTTAGGTAAGCTATGACTTCTGCTTGAAGATCTGCTTGTTAAATTTATGTTTAAGATAGGTCAGCATTAGGATGGAAGTAGGCAGCCTCTGAAGAAAGTAAAGTGGAACAGCATAGTTGCTGAGTAAGATCATGTGTTTTTTTTAGGGAGGTGCCATATATATGGAAATGGAAGGCTACAAACAAGATTCGATCTGATTGTCTCAAGGCTTTTCAAGCTTTATCATTTCATTAGAAAGTACATGTAAAATGTCTGCTGAAATGCTAGAAGACAACCGACATAGAACAGTGGTTTCAATTGATTATTGGTTAAATTTTTATGTCCTAACCATCATTTGTGAAATGCATCTGATGTTTAACCTGATTATAAGTAAGAGATGTTGATGCTTGATGTTTTTTATGAACTAAACTCATTTGTTAACCTCAGTTACAAATATTTTTTATTCTGTAAAAACTGTTACCTTAGTTACTGTGGAAAATTGTGCCCACCAACCAAAAGATTGTATTTTCCCTTCATCCCCACCATGTTGACACATTTCTCCTGAAAAGACTCAAAAAATTGTATTTTTTATCCCCTGAAATACCTGTTTACACCATCTAAAGCTTTCACTTTGTCTTTATTCAGTGCTTACACTTTCGTTGCCAGGAAAAGTTATCCTTAGCGGCCAATTAATGTATTGTCATTGACATATTGTCAATTGAGTTGTTTCCTCATGTTCTTATGGTTCCCAACAAAAAAATGTATTTTTAAGTAAATTTTAAAAACTGTGTATAAATTGATTTTGTTTGAGAGGTAAATGACATTTTTTCAACAATTTTATAATTGTAAGTTTTAATTTTGTTTTGGTTTTGGTTTTTGACTACTGTTGCTAGGGAAACTTTCCTTAGCAATCCAAAAAGTGTATTTTTTATGATATTTTCAAAAATTGTTTGTACATTGTTTTCGTGTTGTAAAGGAAATGATATTTCTTCTGTATTTTTTAATTGGAAGTCTTATTTTTGTATTTGTTTTGTTTTTAACTACCGTTGCTAGGCTAGGGAAAGTTTTCCTTAGCAACCAAAAATTGTGTGTTTTCATAATAATTTCACAAAAAAATAAGCATTAATCATTTTCTTGTTAAAACGAAAATGACATTTGTTCTGTAGTTCCATAATTGAAAGTTTAGATTTAGTGGTTATTCTGCTTTCTGAGTCCTGTTGCTGGG
Organism: Holothuria glaberrima; assembly: GCA_009936505.3. Lineage (NCBI taxonomy): Eukaryota > Metazoa > Echinodermata > Holothuroidea > Aspidochirotida > Holothuriidae > Holothuria > Holothuria glaberrima. The sequence goes on along the minus strand of WURT03329922.1, from coordinate 1,340 downwards.
GAAAATTTCCATTAGCAACCAAAAGATGTGTTCTGTAATATTTCAAAAAAGATTTGTAAATGAGTCTTCTTTTGAAAAGGAAATGACATGTTTTCTGTATTCACATCATTGGAAGTACGGATTTTGTGTTTATTCTGTGCATAAAATACCGTTGATAGGGTAAACTTTCCCTAGCAACCAAAAAAGTATATTCCTTAATTACTGATAAATGTGTAAGTTTGGAAAATGGTTACATGTGAAATATGTCTTAGGACATCATTTCCAATGTTTCAAGGCCATTTTCAAGTACTTTCCTAGGGGGACTACGGGAGTCAAGAAAGCACTTTTAGGCCTTTGGCCCACCGTCTACTACATTGAGGTATTGTGTTTACATGATTTTTCGGCTTTTGACTTCTGGTAACTGCCACCAAAAGCAACAAGCTTCATTCTCTGAATATGATAAATCCATATATTAAGTATAAAAAGTATCCTTCATTCATATCTTGAGATGTCGTGTTTACAAGCAATTCCCACGGTTTTTGAAGTTTTACCTTCGACGAGCTCAGATAACATTTGGCCTCTAACAAAAAGTATCCATGCATCCTACCTTGAAATATTGTGTTTACAATGGTCTTTAACTTTTGACGTCTGATGACCCTACCTGACTTCTGACCTTTGCCGAAAACGATAGGGTTCTTTCTTTCAATATAATGAAAAGTACACTAAGTTTAAAAAGTATTAATCATTTCCTATCTTGAGATATTGTGTTTACAAACCAAGCGTTACAAACACATACACACCCACCCTTACACACGCTATCATGACGGCATTGATTCTCTTAGCCTTCGGCAAGAAATAAAAAGTGAACCCTATACCACGTGAAAACTAACAGCCTAAATGAATATCTACGTAATAAAAATTTTCAAACAAGAAAAGCAAGTCAGAAAGGTTGGCAGTTAACAACAATTGCAATGAGCTACCGTTCTGCTGCTATTCCACATCTGGAATGTCAGTAGCCTAAACTTATCATATTTTGATAACTATATCTCTTCTTCATTATCGTGGCAGGTCTTTAAGACGTCTACAAAATTGCATTTTACTTAGATTACCTTTCACGATGAATGTAACTGAAACTGAATGGTTGGCACATACATTTTCAGAAAATTTTTCACTCTGCTTATGAAGGATGAATATACCAGCTCCAATATATATTGCAAATGAAATATAGTAAAAGAGGGCGTTTTGTTTTCAAGTTTGTTCTACTCTCCCAGAGGCAATGTTCATTACATTCAAAATGACATAGAAATAGTATGCAATCTGTGTAAAACCCATCCACCCTTTTCTGTTTTATTTGTTTCTTA
>WURT03329812.1:9024-24313 GCA_009936505.3 Holothuria glaberrima | reverse complement strand
CACTTACAAATTGATCCCCTGCTCGGGGTCAGATCCGGATCTGATCGCCTGCTCGTACTCAAGTGGGAACACACTCTAAGGGACTTACTGTAGGAGTTTATGCGAGGAGGTTTGATTGTTTTAACAGATGTTTTTCTAAGTCAGTTTGGATGGAAACATTAAGTAATGGTTACCTTGTATCTGCCAGTTCAATCACACTGACATGTTTACTGCTATTTGAAGTGCAAACAATAACAATGTATGGCTATACTGTGTACAGTAGTGTGTTTGCAATACAAGGGAATGTTGAATTGGTGTTGATGGGGGCTGCTCTCTGTTTTGACATCTCTTTGTTCAGAAGTCTCTATATTCCCACAATTCTAAATGCTCTTTATGCTCTGACACAGGTAACCTGAATATTCTCATCCTAACCTAACCCTTATCATAACGCTGATCTCAATGTTAGTGTGTTGGAATATAAAGACGTTGGAACATGGAGACATTAGAATAAAGAGGTGTAACAAGCTTGTCACCTTTCATAGGCAAACTGGCATAGGCATTAAAATGTATCATGAACTATGGAAGTACAGGAAGTACTTCTTCCATGGTGGAACTTGAGGAAAATTAGGAGAGAGTAGTCAAAATGGATTACTCTAGCTGCTGTAAAGGGTTTTAACTAAAGTGTTGACTGGGACTGTGTCAATTTGTACCTGTGTCAGTGGTACAAATAATTATTAATTAGAAGGCAGTCCCTTAGTGAGTGCCTAAAGTATTTTATACGCCTATAGGGATAAAATATGCTTTTCTATGGGACATACACATCACAATATTTCAATCCCTCATTTGTAGCTGATGATGTGAAGTACAATGAAGTCATATTTTAAAGACAACCCCTTGGTATGCTGTTTTAAAGACCATGTTGACAATGTTTTCTGTCACATTCTTACTCTACTTTTTGAAAACATCAGGGGAACAGTTACTTAATTCACAATTGGCTGTAACATTAACAGGTAACTTCCTTAACAGTAATTTACTACCAATGGCAATGTTATTGCAATGCTACTCTGTAGCATAATTCCCTGCTGAGAGGTGTTTTAAACACACCTCTTCGAAACAAGTTTGTAGGAATTAAAGTGGCGAAAACAAACTCTAACATTCATTTAATCATTGTATATTGCTCCTTTACACAAGTAGAGCACTCTTTGAAATAATTTGGCCTATAAACTGTCTGTGTATATATATATATATATATCACTTGCTACAAGGACCGTACTACTGAGAGTATTCAGGCTTGTATACCAAAGGTGGAATTTTATACAGTTTTTAATCTCCATTCTGCACTGTATTATAATCTTTTCTAAGTTTGCATAGGTTTTGATTTGTAAAAGTTGTATCGATTTTGTAAAGTTAGGATTTTGTAATGTAAAAACAGTTACTTGCATTATAAGTTTTTATAGTTCACAATGGTTTGGAGATTGAATCAAATCTATTTTGTTCCTACTTACCTCCCTTATAGTTTTGGTTGGGTTTAGAGTCTTGAATAGCAGTTGTGTTGACTTAAATGGCACGAAATTCATTTAAAAATTAGGAGTAATCATAGAAATAAGTCAAATTACTTATATCTTTGAATATTCTCAGTGTTTGCAATTTTTGTCTTCTCAAGTTTCAGCGTTGTCCATGTTGTACTCTGGTCTCGGTGAATTTGTCCATTTTGTACAAAACCATCTTTACCTACAGCATACATTATTAAGCCACAGTACAATGGTCTCTATGACATCACTATTACTACATTGCTCTATGGTTTGCAGGCGGCATCTTGACAGGAGGGAGGATGTTTTATTGATGATGTCATACTTTGCTACTACCATGTCTGTTTAAGTCATTAGCAACTGCTGTTAAATTGCTAGCCGAAGAATGATGGCAAAGAAAAATATTGATTTTTGATGTGGTTGATGGAATTTATCATTGAATTGGGAAAATAAACTTGGGGCATCTTTGGTATTTGCTGTCAACTATATGGTGTTTGGGTAAATGCTCTTGAAGATGTATTGGAATGGATACCCAGGGCTGTGTTTTGTATACACTTACAATATATACTAGTGTCATTCTCTGCAGTTTATGGCCCCAAGATAATTGGAGATGGCTACAATTTGTGTTAAACATTAAGTCATGGTTGTTAGGTTGTTTGTTGTCAATTTTTGTTACAGAGTTCTTGCCGATGAAGTTACTGTGGACATGCTTCTCAAAGAATCTAGATATGTAGTGATTAATCTCAGGATTTTGTCGTATCTTTTCTAGGTGAATCTGGTTTGGGCAAGAGTACATTGATCAACTCACTATTTCTCACAGACATCTACTCCTCAGTATATCCTGGCCCATCACAAAGAATTAAGAAGACAGTTAAGGTGAGTCCAACCACAGTGAGAACATGTTTGACATGTGAAAATCACTCAGAGATTCTTATTTCATTAATAATTCTTTCATTCACAGTGTAGAAGCAGGTTATAACTCAAACACAGGCAGTGTTCGTTGTATCTTCATGAGAAGGTACACTCATTATGAAACACACAGGCACACATGGAGACAAAGTTGGAATCCTTCCTCGGAATGAGTGTCATTATCGCAGTTGCTGTGAAGTTAGTTTGAAGCATCAGCTGAAATCCTACCAGTCTGCTTTTATTTCCCTTACTAGTATATTTCAGATTAGTTCATAGCATAGAGCTCTATATTGCATATTGGCCTACAGGTAAATAACAGTTTTCTTGCTTGTGAGGATGGTATTAACAACAATATGTCTTGAGGGATTATGATAAAATATGCTCTCAGAAGAGAAGTATTTTCTGAAAGTTAAGATTCCTGCTCACAACTTAGTTAATTCAACCTTCATTTCTATGCACCATGTACCATGTATGCTGTATAGCAGAGGTACTATATTAGTGAGTTTCGGGGTAAGAAGTGTCTTGGGCTCATCGAGTACCCTATAGGCCTCCCGGATTGATGGTGGATGAACACTGGCTAGGTTTGCCTTCACTGTGTAATTAGTTCTGGGAGCAGAATGTTGCCTGTGTACAATAGCAGTGTATACAGTACATTCCTTGTTCAGTCTCATCCCTATCAACCTCTGCACAGGTGAATGCTGAACATACCCTTTGGATATTCATAGAAATGCTTGAAGCAAGGACTGGTTGCTTTTTGGTGAATATTCAAAACCATCTTCTGGTTCCATCTACAGTAAATCATGCAGTAGCCTATGCCACCCACAGAGTTGATGTGTAGTACCTACACCCTGGTAGTACTCATTTGCCATTGTGGTTATACAAAATAGTTATGATCATGTGGGACAGGTTTTAGTCTAGGCAGTCAGTTTTACACCTACCACAGTACATGCATGAGTGAAATGTGTTCACTCCATAAAACAAGACCATGAGGAAGTCATTTTATGGTAATGAAGTTAATATCCTCAACTGGACATAGTCCTCTATAGGTGAACTGTGTTTGAGAAACCGTAGAGATGGGCTGAGCAAACAGATTCCACTCTGCAGGGTAAAGGTAACGAGGTGAACTAATTGCTTAGATTCTGGCCTTTACATCACCAAGTGTGGTATTTATACCACCATTTAATGCCTATCCATTGAGCAAGAGTGTATGCCCAGTCTCTAAATGAATAGACAATTAAATAGGATTTCCAATGAAAAAGTAAGTTTTCTTCATGTTCTTCAAAAGGCAAACCCATAGCTTGAATGTGGGTTATTCTCGTGAAGAACAGGCTTTCAGTAATTGCCTCAAGGTTACAAAATGTTATGAAATAGTGGCAGATGGTTTCCAAAATTTGTTGTTGTTCTTTAAAATAACAGTTTAATTTGACCTTGAAACTTAAATAGTATTTATTGTAAACAGAGGCTACAATTTTTGGCAATAAATGTTAAAACTCTGAAAGTGTCTGCATATTTCATTTAAATGTGTCAAGATTATACAGATTACAAAAGATGTTGAATTAGTGCCTGTGTGACATCACAAGTATCCCATAATGCTATGCATTTGTTTGAAGTGAATAACTTCAAAATGTAACATGCTATTTAGATGCAATTTGCACCAATAAAGAGAGAAAATCTTCCCTGATTTTATGAAAATCTTGTATTTTGTCACTGGAATATATCTCTTTAAATCCTGTAATTTCAGGAAGTCAGGGACTTGACAGTTGAGCTGTATTGATGCAAAGTAGTTTGCTAAATCACTCACAATCATTGGTGTATCATAGATGTAGGGAGAGATAGAATTTATGACAAGCTATTGAGTATTGAGGCAATTTAAAATACTCTTAAGTGCATGCAGCAGTATCAATGTTTGTAAAATTGGTCAGTCCAGAAACCATATGGACAATGTCTATCCTAACTTACCTGAGGGCACTCTCTACACAAAGGGTGCCAATGTCATAGTGCTGAGGAAAATCATAGAAACCTGTTATTTAGGACCAGTTGTCTCAAACATCTACAAGATGTTTGTCAGGTTTTTGCCTTGGAAATGATCTGTTAAGCAGAGAGCTGGCGCTTAAACAGAGTGAGAGGTACCTGGATTAAGTAAGCCCCCTATGAGGTAGCTGTCAGGAGTGGTTTGACTCATGTCGCAAATAAATCCTCTTTGATAAGATTGTGAAGGAGTTCTGTAAAATACATATAGCATGTGCATGAAAGTTTTGAAAAGAAAAAAGGTCTCTCTTTTCTAACATTTTGCATTTTACAGTGTACGTAGAACTATTTGTATATTTGAGTGGTAAGAAATGCTACCAATGCAATAAATATTTATATAGTTAGAATTAAACCTTGAAACTTAGTTATTGCAAAGGTGAAATTTTAAGATCCATGGGCAGGTACATGTAAAGATGGAAAATTTAAAGAGCTGCCATCTGGAAGCTGTATCTATCTACCTAGTACCAGCAGATTTTGAATGTCAGTTTTATTTCTGACAGACTCATGGTTGGGTGTCAGTCAAAGTTTGTCAGGAATTTGTCGGAAACTTTCTTTTCTGAAACTTAAGTGTAAGGTCAGGTCGTTTAAGGTCCTCAGAGGATGAAGTGTGAAATTTGATAAAACAGATTCACCCAGAGATGGTACCCAATTCACAATAGCACATAATTTTCAAAAAGACTTAAGTACCAACAAAAGAGGTTAGATTTTTCTGAAAGTGTGTCTACTGTTAGGAATCTAAACTACCCTATGTTGGTACCAAACATAGTAAAAGACTGCACATCAATCCACACTTCTGATCAAATTATAATTTTTGCTCATAAATTTATACATCTGACCATAGGGATTAGGATGGGGAGGGAAGGGTACCCAATTTTCACAGCAAATTTAAACTTGGTGGCAGTCATATCTGATCTGTAAAAGGGTCAGATAGTGAGAGGTCATTTGAGGTCATAAGAATTCAAATCATGATATGAAATTGTTCTAGTGTTTGTGCTTGTTGGATGACTTCATTCAGTGTTGGGTACAGGGGCTATTTCATTACCCCAAACAGTAAGGACCCCCCCAGTATCTTAACTGACAAATTAGAAACAGCTTTTAGTTAATGGTGATTTGGGCATTTTAGTATGAATTGAGGTATTGTGGGATGCTTGATGCATTAAATTGAATATAAATTCCTTCAGAGCTCTCATTCACAAACCTTTCAACCTCCCAATAGACTTGTGCATAGTTAATGACAATGCACATTTTTTCTGACAAAGCTATCTACAGTAATTGTACTTGAAAAGCTCACACCAAAATTTAAAAAAGGGGAAATAGAAAGATTAATTAGTTAACCCTGTTTCTTTGTCCAGGTTTTTGTTGATATTTTTGGACCCTATGAATAGGGCTTGAAATGGATCACAGCTCTTGAATTATTTCCTCACTGATACAGTACTTATAGTAGTTCTGTTTAAAAACAACTTTTGCTAACAAGTAAAAAGGATTTATTTTCAAAGCAATGGTGTCCCACTGTTTGTTGTCAGTTCTCAGCATACTGTAGACCGTATCTATAAATATTGGGAATAAGAAACTTATGCTCTAGTTGTGCTCCACTCTAGGCAACTTACTGCTAAAACCTTTATACAATCTGCTTTTTATAAACCCTTGAAATACTCTTTCCACTAAGTTTGTTTGATCTTATTACATTCCATGTGAGGATGGTTTATCAACAAAATGTAGGTTACTCCTTGAATACTTGTGTGCATTCTGTAAAAGCTCTGGAATTTTGAAGCATTTTGAAGCCTGAAAAATACACAATTGTTACATTTCAAAATATGTCAATTTATGTACTCTGACCCATGTACAGACTGTACTGTTGTAAAGTTGATGAAACTTTATACTTGGCAGACATATATTTAACCCCTCACTACATCTTATTTTATTTTCATTATTAAGAGCCTGGTATTCCTAGAATTTCAGGTTCTTCCTCTCTGGAATGCAAGCCCACATATTAGCCTAGTACAAATTCATCTATTGTCCTTGCTACTTCTTTCACTATCATTTTTTTATCCAGTGTACCTTCTACCCTCCTTAGTCTTGTGTTGGTATTCCTGGTCTGGTTACCCTTGTTTTGGCCATGGCACCAATGGCATCTGCATGCCCTTTGTTCATATGTCATCACAGGAGGGGGTGGGACCCCCACTCTGCCTGCCCTGTATTTGGATCTTGCATATGGTTACACTCATTGGAGAAATGCATGACCCCCATATACAGGTACAAATGTATGGAGTTGATGGAACCTGTCAGAGATTCTAGTTCACAATTCTAACTCTTATAAGGCATTATTAGCATCTCAAAATAAATTTGGGGCAACAACATATTCCATTACTGTATTTTTAGTAATCATGTTCTTGAAGAGTTCCAGTAGATATGGGGTGGATATGCAAAATATATGTATTGGAGGACGGAGGTTATATTTAGTTGCATATCAATTTTCAGCCATGTCATGTCTGTAATGTTTAAAACTGTAGTGGGTATCGTATTTCCCTTGCAGAGTTATTTAAGGCTAAAATTACTCGTTGTTGGTAAAAAAAGAACATAAGAACATAATCCAAGCACTGGCATAAATTTTCATACAGTTCCCATTGTGGGTCTCCAGACAGTAAGGACTTCAAGCAAGCAGTGTGATGTTGTCACTGCACACCAATATGGCACTGTATTAATGTCTTCATTTTTTGATATTATTTTTTTTTTGACCTTGGAATAAGCATGCCAATTAACCTAGAGGCTATGAGGTGTGTGCTCACTCCAAGTTTGCTTTGGGATTTTGGTGTCAAAAATAAAATTTGGTTAATTGCAATCCCTTCCTGTAAGGTTTCATCTTCTTGGGTAGCATTTCTTGTCTTGTAAAATGAAATGAATACCTATACTCTCAATGTATATTCTATATGTCTTATCATGGAGGTAACTACCGTATTTGTCAAAACTCCTGGCATATCACAATTATCCCTTTTGTTCTTGTTATCTTTTCTTAGGCTGAGCTCAGTTTGGGCCTCCTGACAGGTTTCTTCCACCCCCCTTTTTTTTTTGCTTTCTTGCTTATACGTTAATAGGCTTACTGTAATAGCCAAATAGTTTCTTCACCTTCTTCTTTATAGGCCCTCTTTTCAGTTTCATTCCTAAATGGTTATTTTCCTCTTGCCTCATTGGTCCCCTCCCCTATGTCTTGCAGTATGTATCCCTTTCCCCCAACCGTTCAACCCTTCTTTACCATCATAACTACTTTTTGTTACTCTAGGCTGTTTGCTTACACACTTGTTTGTTTCATCAAAGTGTAAACACAACATACTTTAGAACTGAGCTGTTCCTTTTACAAAAATTTCAATGAATTTAATAACCGAAGTGCAGCGAACCTATAGATAAAGAGGCTTGTTGAGTCATAGTGGATAGCCCATTCATGGTGTAGGTTTTGACTGCTAAGATTGAATAATATTGAAATTCCTGAAGGTGACAGGCCTTTTCAAGTCTTAATTTATTTTTCTGGCTTTAAGCATGGTTGAAGGTTTTTATAACAGTAGAGGGGTGACCTGAATTTCTGGTACAAGAGCAGAGCTCCTATTGAATTGGTTGTATTTGTTGACTCCATATTTTACTATATCACTGGAATGCCAGATCAAACTTTTTGAAGTGGTTAGGTCCGAAGTCCCTGGATCAATGGAATTTGTCAATATTGGTATATTGTAAATGTCATTGGCCATGCTGTCCTTTTAGGTTCTAGCATTGGATAAGTAATATATTACAGAGGATTTACACCCATCTGTCTTTTGTCAAATACCCAGATTGATTATTGTCCACTTTAGGTCAAGGTTTAGGAAAGAGTGACCTCAAATATAGTCATATATCCTGAATCCATCAATAACTTAAAAACTTCCAATCTTATATTCCCTAATGGTGTGTAACCCCAAATTGCCCTCAATTAGATTTTGGCAAAGGTGTAAGGACTGCTATAAGATACCCTCACCCAAACTTCTCTTCCCATTGCTCTCTCCAAGGAAAGGAGAAACAGTTGCAATGTAGTCCTGGTTGTCTTCACAAATTTCCTTGATAGACATACCATACAAGAGAATCAGAGTTCTTTGTTACTTTTAAGTTAGCTAGTGAAATGCAGTCTTTATTATACATTTACCACTTTAATCAATGTGCATAATCAGTGATTTGTTGGGTAAGAAGGGAGCCATTGTTCATGTTGTTTATGTGAGGTGTGCTATTCTAGTCTGCTATCTCATACCCCCTCCCACCTCCACCCACTGTTAAAGCTATATACCATCAATGCCTGTATCCTCTACTTTCGTGTAGTCACACTTTCAGAGTGCTGATCTTTGCGTGCAAGTTTCTTCCTTTTTTTTTTTAAACAAAAAGATTCAAAAATACACCTGTACTTTTATGATTGTTGCAATAGTGGCGATAAACTGAGTGGACATGTCAGAGCATAAATCACTTTTTGTCACATTAGTTTTGTGAAATGTGAAATAAAAATCATTTATAAAGTACTACCATTCATTTGTCTTGTTTTTGTTTCATGCAGGTTGAAACCTCCAATGTACATTTGAAAGAGAATGGAGTAAATTTAAGGCTCACAATTGTGGACACACCAGGTTTTGGGGACCAAGTAGATAACAGTAACTGGTGAGTATCTCTGATCCAATTACCATGTGTACCTCTGATCATGGTTACTTTGGAAGTGTCAAATATGAAATTAGCTAGAGATGTCTCAGTCTAATGTGTGCATGTTACCTGAATAAAGGTACTATAATGTGTGTAATTTCACGTACGTGTCGTGCAGGTAATGTACCAAAAGTGTGTGGAAAGGACTGTTTGATTTCCATGCACTTTTGGTATGTTACCTGCTTTGTGTAGTTTAACCATATTAGGTAAGAAAATTTGCTGCAAACAATAGTCACAATGTGCTGATAGAAGAAACCCTTGTGTAAACTCACAAATAATGGCATTTAAGTGATAATACATGGTAAAGGAAATATTTGCAAATTGACCATTCAAATTTGATGAAATTTTCTTTTTTTTGGGGGGGGGGAGGGGGCATCCAGCTGATGTGAAACTATGATTTGAGGCCATATTCCTCTGCCTTAATAATTCCCCATTGCAAGAAGTTAATCACTGTATGTATACCGTATAAGTGAAAAAGCCATCTGAACCTTCTGAAACTTGAGTGGCCTCACTAAAGGTACCCATCTCAATTGAGTAGAGCTATCATGATGTACAGTAGTGAGTGTATCTTGCACATAACTAGGTTAATCCCAGCTGGCCTAAATAACCTTTAAGCAAACTACCTTTCGTACTGGGTGGGAGTGAGGCAGAAAGGGGGTTGTCCAAGTCAGTCATAACTTATTTTCATATTAGAGCAGAATATGAATCTTTGGAGTATAAATGTCATAGCAAAGATGAGAGAATGTCAGTTCCATAATCCATAATCATCCTTATCTTTCCTTTTATTCTAGTTGGCAACCTATTTTGGAACACATAGATAGCAAATTTGAGGAATATCTGAATGCAGAATCTAGAGTCAACAGATGTAGTCTACCAGACAAAAGAGTACACTGTTGCCTTTATTTCATTGCCCCATCAGGTCATGGGTGAGTTTACCAACCTTACTGTAGGTCACATGACCTCTGGTTTGCTGATGGATACTGCTACTATTTGAGACAGACATTAAAGGGGGAATAAGCAGTCACCTCGAAATTATTTTGGAAGATCAGGGAAGCAGTACAAAGCTTCTTTTGTATCCCTTAATATATTTATGTTTCAGAACATAACTATTGCATATTCTGCATAGATTTCACAACACAGTGCAAAAATATTGTCACACTATTGAAAAAAATCCATAAAAGGAACCATAATAATCAGTATATTAATAAATATATCATGTATGACTAACTCAAATGGAGGAGACAGCATTATTTGCCCATTAAGATGGACACATTCCATTGTAATGCAGGCCTGTAGTCAAAACTGCTGACAAGTGCTCATTGTAAAGGATAATGTCCAAAGAACTTCTAATAATGTTGAATGGGGTTGGTTTGTTATCATGACACCAGACAAAAATCAAGGGCCCTGTGTTGGCACTTAGGCACTGTTCAGAGCAGTTGGAATTTTAAATTACTGGTTTCTTGTAATTTGCATTTTTGCAAAATTTATCCAAAAATTATTACTACACCTCATAGCTGTGAGCCATCAAGCCATTAATTGGATTGCCTGTTCTTGGATGGTTCAAAAGAACAAGAAGAAATTCAAGAAAAATATACATTTAGAAAAGCAGGATTATCTGCAAAGCCACTAAAATCATGATGAATGTTTATATTGCCATAGATGACCCCCTACCCTGCTAAATTGCCATGGACCTTATGCCAAATAGAAAGAGGGCGCTTCAAAACTGCATTCTGGGAAGGATTATTCCAAGAACAGACGACCGAAGGAGATCGTCACCATGGAGAAGGTTGATCGTCACAATGCTCGAGCTCACCGGTCTGGAATTATCCTTCCCATGGTGCTTCACGATCTGCTATTTGGCATAAGGTCTATGGAAGATGAAGATACTTTAGACACAGGAAATCTGTATTTTGTGTTTGGTTCCCAACTTGGAACCAGGATGAACCTTCTTTCAAAGAGACGCAATAACTAACAAAAAAATAACTGTGCATATATAATATCTGTGCATATAATCTGCCCACATATATTAATTCTGGGACAGCGTAGGAGTAGTGAAAGTTACACGGAAGAAAAAAGTATCGTGCAGAACTTGCACAGGTGAAGCTTACAAAAATATTGGGAATAGCTTGTTGAAGATCTAATACACATGCTACTTAAGTATTTTAAAAAATATACACTACCGTGCTAATTTTGTAAATATTTCATGGCGTTCACGATATCTTGCTCAGAGTGAGGCCCTCACACTATAGGCTATGTTTACCGCAATTGAAACACTCATTACACTAATGAGCATAGGCTTGAATTTGAGACAAAACCCTTTTGGTAATATGAAACTGCATTAATTTTCCTCTTTTGTTTACATAGTCCATTAATTATTTCTAGATAAATTTCACTGCTTTTCTTCCATTTTCTTTGCTGTAGAGCTTTTCTGGTTGAGGGATATTGACCAACTCGCTGTGATACCCCATTCACAATATTTCAAGGAAACATTTGAAAATTGAAATCCATCAATCATGATCCCATACCCATAATTAATGAGCATGCTTGTACTTAATGTAAGCTAAAAATTAATTCATTCTGCGTCTTATGCACATGAGTGGGCGTCTCCAGTCTGGGAGATATGTGATGGAGGAGGATGGAAGAGGTGGGATAAATTGCCATTAACTTGTGCTGGCTTATGACAGTAGACTTCATGTTTAGAGTTAAATTTTTCTTACTTTTTCTATTTATATACCTGGGAAGTCATTGTAATTACTGGGATTCTTCCAACCAGTCCTTGAGTGTTGTAGATGCTGTAAGTGAAGGATTTTGGAAAGTTTGCTGGAAAAATTATTTATGAGTTATCTCAGCAGTAATATCCAATTTTCTCTCTTTTTACAGATTAAAACCTCTTGATGTTGAACTTATGAAGAGGTTACACGACAAAGTTAACATCATCCCACTCATTGCCAAGGCTGATACACTCACACCAGACGAGTGTAAAGAATTTAAGAAAAGGGTAATGAAGGGGTACTACCATACCTGTGTATTGTATTGTATTGTTGTAATGAAGGGGTACTACCACACCTGTGTATTGTATTGTATTGTAGTCAATTCCCTGACAAGATATAGAGGTTTGTCATTCAACATCATTACATGTTTGATTACCATGCTGACGGTCACAGCTCATGGGCAGAATATGTGGAAATGGTCTGTGTGTGTACAGCAGGGCAATAGGTGAAGTTGTGATAAAATGAGTGCAAGATGGTCTAAATATTCAAGAAATAAGAAATAGAGAAACACATGACATGGCTTTTGAAATAGTACTCAAATGCTTTGATGTCAAACATCACAAAAGATAGGTAGATTCTGGGATGAAAAGCTTTTGGTATAATGCAGTATTGATTCAATGCTTGATTAAACTGATGGAATACTTTAGAGTTGTGTGGATATTGCTTGCTGAAAGAAAGGGTTGTATTTTTTGGTGGGGGGGGGGGGTTTTGGGCATCTCCACCATTTGATTGGACACTTCATATGTGGAATCATCATATACATACATACATACATTTTTCACTTTTTAAATTGTCCAGTGGGGGGAAAGAATAATGCTTTTGTGGATGGGCTTAAACCTTCCCTTCCCCCAGCTATGTTTACTGATTTTAAGTGACACAAATTGAATGGGAGTTCTTTTGGTTTCCCAGAAAGGAAAACCAGTTGTAGTAATAGCTAGTGGCCTTTGCAAATGAAACAATGGTAGCTTTGTGACTATACCCAGCAACAGGGATTGGGATTAGCACTGTCCTCTTCCATCATACAGTAACAGTACTGCATCATACAGGGAACCAAGGACACTTTACCGACATAAATCTTCGGTTTTACAGTAGGATGCAGGTCACCAGGCAAAGACGATCACATCGTGTTACTTGTCAAAGGAACAACTGTATCTTTCACTTGTGGAATGTAATACAAGGCAGATATACCCACAGTGCAATTAACAGCCTAAAGAAAAGAAGTTTGTTATTACTGACTGCCTTCAGGCACCTCACTGATTATAGGGACAGACCTTACATCCAGTGTTGCATGCCTGTGAATATCAGTAATTGAGATAAATTTTGAGAAACCTCTTAAAACTCAAGTTTTGGTTCTATTTGTTTTGGTTACTACAACAGTAGAACAGCCTGGTGGGCATCCTCTTTATACTTCCTAATACTTTACACATCTTCCTGTCAATGAGTCAGGCAGTGTCCACCCTTTAAAAACCACTCAAACCAGTGGCAGTGGTTGCCATGTGGGATGATATGGAAGGATATGCTTCTTCCTGTATAACATCCTGCTAGTGTAGTACTACTGTGCTAGTATTATGTGTCCAATCTTTGGCTGGTAACCACACACATTCTTACTTGGTCTGTTCACTTGTCAGTTCAACAGTGTTTGAGTAAACATTGTTGAAACATTGAACAGCCACTAGAAATGTTTCACTGTATTGTTAAAGTTTGCAGTGTTGTTGACTGCACTTTATCTGGGATTGGGTGGAACATGCTTCATATTGTGGAAGTATACAGAGTGAAGAATTTGGCAAATGTTTATCTGGTTTTTTGCAGACCATTTGAGATGATGTTAGTATACAGTGTTGTATCACTGAAATGGATAAAACATTCTGCTTACTTTCCTGTAGGCTTGGTCACATCCAGTATTTGAGTATGGTACCCTGAGTCCTCTTAGTATATAAATATGAGAATAGATGAGGTTGTTGTCATTCATCTGAACTTGAGTCCTTGCACACCTGGCCCTAAATAGAAGTATGTCTTCTGCATGCTTTTCCTAACAATGCAAGTGACCATGTAGTATGCAGGAAGTACACAGGAGTCATCAGTGTGGATATCTTCTATTTGTAATAAAATTTGCCAACCTTATTGTCAGTGTCAGAAGTAAGCATAGGGCTTTAGGGGTTTGAATGGTTTTTACTTGCATATGGAGCCTGAGTTTCTCATCTCATTCATAAACATCTTATAAACCCATTTTATGATGGTAGTAAAATGTAGAACTGTTGTTAGAAAGTAAATGGCATTATCAGTTTCACCTTTGACTCAGGATGTGTCTCTAAAAGGATTTACTAGTTTCAGAAGGGTTGTCATCAGTAATGGGAATAGAAATGGACAATGAAAAGTATCGTGGAAGTACTAAAGTAGTGTCTCCTGTATGTGTAGAGAAAATTGGATGTGAACAGTCTTTATATGTTCTCTGAAAGTAAGGTTCCAGTCTGTGGAACTGTCTGTTCTTTTAACTTCTTGAACACTTTGGCTGTTACACCTCATCCTGTTAATATGTGTTCGGGAGTTGCTGTTGACTTTAACATTTTAGTAGAGGGGTGGGGAAAAATAGGCATTGCACTGTGTTATTCCTTCCATTGAGATACATAACAGACCCTAGATTACATCTTCCCTATACTTTCATTGTATTAGCGTTCATTTCACACTCACAAAATCAGTGAGGCAACTTAAGTCGCTACCCTCAGTTTTAAGATATAAACTTCTTCCATATTTTTTATCTAAAGCTGGAAAGAAGTCAGTTTCAAATTACCCATTTTCATCAGAACTTGTGGTAGTTTCATAGTCAAAGTAATAAATACATAGATCAGAGATATTCATAGAGAAGTCATAAAACATTCTTATCGAGCTGAAGCACCTCTTGGAGGTAGCAAGTCACAAGGCTTGGGCAAATGTAAGTACTAATAGCAGCCTTCAACAAATTTTTTTCTTTTTACTGGTCCATCAACGTAGCTATTCTAGTATAGGTATCTGTATGAGTGTATACTTGTCTAGACTTCTGAATCTGCTTAACAGCCTTTGAACTTGACTTGTATGTGGAGGAGGCTTCGCTTAGGTGCTTGCCTGATGGGCTATGGTATTGAGCAAGATTTTTCCCAGGACTGTCAGGCAGGGATTTGCCAAAGCCTACTACTGGTTTCCATTGCTTAAGTTCCCCTTGGGGTATACAATTGTGTCCAGTTTAGAGGCTAGTCTGATGTTCTGTTGTGTGTGTGAATTAGAAGTTAGTCTGGTGTTCTGTTGTGTTTATGATCTGTAGGTTAGTCCGGTGTTCTGTTGTGTTTACGATCTATAGGGTAGTCTGGTGTTCAGTTGTGTGTATGATGTAGAGGC
>WURT03329701.1:0-24322 GCA_009936505.3 Holothuria glaberrima | reverse complement strand
TATATATATATAACATTCACAAAAAGAAGGAAAAACACTTGAACTACTTGATTCTTTATTTTTCATTACTTTTCTAAGATCGCTGTTCTGTTACAAGGAATTCGTCATTAAAATTCTCCCAAACAGCACTAAGCAACACATTCTACGTTTCAGTTACTACAACAAAATCATAACCTTTGACATTTAATATTTAAAAAGGAGTCCAATGAACACTAAAACTGTCACTTCACAGTTAAAAAAATTTACAACGGTACCGATAGTTTTTCCAATATACCTGACAAGAACGTGTTAACGTCGTAGGCCGTGGTTTCGATTGGAAAACGGGCTACAGTCTTTTCATCATAATTGAAATTAGGCCTCAACGCACTTGTTAGCCCCCCTTTTAAAATGGTTCACCGCCAAAGCAAATTCATTCACTACGCCAGAATTTAGCCGTAAAATTAAAATAGGTGGATTTATGTGTCGTGTTTTTGACAAATAACGGGGTCCATATTGCAACCACACCCTGCCCTCCTCCTTCACTTGCTCTTGGCAACAGATCATATTGCATCGACAACATATTTGAGTTTATTCAAGTAACAGTGTTGTGCCGAACACTGTCATAAACAATGGTTCTTTGCAAGATTTTAAAATTGTATTAAGGAAGAACGACCATTGATCCATCTATTCACCTAAAAATTTGCTTATATGTCCATTCATGAGATGATAAATCAATTATAATATGAATAAATACGATTTCCAAGAATATTAAAAAGAAACTAAGGAGGGATTATAATCCTGTTTTAATGTTCTTTTGAAATATGTTGAAGGCATATCTGAAAATACTACAATTAAATTAATAAAATAAAAAAACATATCAAATAAACTTAAATAAATTTGTAGTTTAAATAAAGTATATAGGCTATTTAAGTAAAATTAATTTCGCATTAATTGCTGCTGATGACGTGCAGGACAACGGTTGCTGTTTTCGTAACAATCTCAAAGTTGAAAAGGCTTTTAATGGCTAGCAGTCTTTCAGTGTCGCCATGTTAAAAGTGGTTTTGGTCTGTACTGTTGGTTCGTTCTGAAAGATCAAAAGTAAATCATTCGGTTTTCTTTGGGCCTGTGGTGGGCTATAGTAAACACAAAAGAAAGGGGGGGGGGGGGTTCTGGGCCATCATCTCCATTTATTGCCCCATTTGTGACAGCTATGGTTTCGGTTTTAGGCGGTAATGAAAGATCATCCTGTTTATGCTTTCACCACACTGAGCTACTGTCCATCTAATGGATTTTGTAGAGATAAGTTGAACGAAAAAGTTCTTTCGCTTCGTGAGGTTAGTGTCCTTTAACTTAAATATAAATTGTGCCCTTCAATTTCCTGCAGGCTATGCCCATAGCAATGACTGAAAGAAACTCGGGGGAATAGAATCATTGGGGCTGGAGTAAAGCATGGTAAGAGATACAGGGTAAAGGAGGATTCTCGACAGCGGGGGGAGGGCAGAGGGGGATAGCACATGGACGGGGGGACCAACACCCCGAAGGCCCAACGAAACGAAGGTGACGAGTAACTGGGAAGAAGGCAAACTCAAAATTTTTCGGCGTGCCTAATGCGCCAAAATATTTAGGGCTTTTATTGATGAAAATTTGTAAATCTGGGTTTTGCATTGAAAGAATTTGAAATATTTGGGTTTTATTGAAGATTCTCCCATCCTTAAGTGCAAAAACAAGTTAATCGAAGGGGCAACTGTTAGCCATAGGGAATTCATAAGTGTATCATGCCCTACCGTGAAATTGGAAAATTTTTCAGGCCGTGGGGAAGCTTTCCCCGACCGGGTTCCTTGCTTACTCCTTGCTACCACCTGGCGCCACCCCCTACACCCAGCCATTGGTAGCTAAATCCCCGAGGCATTACGTAGGCTCTATTAAAGAGTCTAAAAGTATAACAATGAAGGAGCCTACTATTTAAGAAAATGTTTTTTTTTTTCATTCTGATAAGTCATAGCAGTTATGACATTGTGGGTTAGTTAGTTAGATGGGGTTTTACGCCTCAACTTATAACCTCTTGGTATAATCTAGCAGCGCCCACTGCCTTTTTTCCAGTTGTGGGATTGTTTTCCCTTACTCCATTGCTTATGCGGCGCATACGCACAACGCCAGTAGGTTCCATTTTTAGAGTCTTTGGTATGACTCGACCTGGGAATCAAACCCGGGCCTCCCGCGTGAGAGGCGGATGCTCCACCACCAAACCAAACCAAACACGCGGTTCTTACATTGTGGGGTAAAGAGCCAAGGAGGGGCACCGAAGGTGGGAAGTAATTCAATTGTCTAACCATGACTCATGTGTTGATACACTTTTCCCCTTTCTCAGTTTAAAATCTTAACATCATGACACAGTAGAAGCAGTCAAATATTGAAAAAATGCCTATTAACAGAATTCACAATGGAAAATTCATGGGGGTATGACGTCATTGTATCAAAGCAGATAGTCAGCACCTGTAGAAAGATCGTTACATTTTCTCGGTGAAAAAAAATAAAAAAAATAAAATTTCAAAAATTCGTACAAGTGACTAATTAAGTTCCAAAGTTAATTATTTTAGGTTCCACTCTAAAAACATAGGCTATTAGTCAAAGCACGTAAAATTAGTCGTGTCAGATATCCCTTCGAATAACATCAATCAAAATTATTCTTACACGACTTATACAAATTTTACTATCACTTTATTATTTTAAGAGTGTTTATTTTGAGAGAAAATAAACAAGAAGAAAACAATTCAGCATTTTATAAGACAAAAATAATTATAGCTTTGACCATGTCGACGAAAAAAACGCATTTTAAAAGTGTAGTGTAGTGTAGTGTAGTCTTTCCCATCATTCATTTTAAAAGTACACTTAAAAAGGAAATGTTATTCACGTTTTGTGTTTGCTGCCCTCTACTAGAGTTACTTTTCTATGATATTCGATATTCGTTGAACCGTTATAATATAATGTTGAAAACTCGCAAACAACTTATCAAAGACATTTGCAAGTGTTAAACAAATGGAATCCATTTTTGACTTACTTTTTATATTCTGTTCTCTTGCCAAAGCCAGCAGTTGCATGCATGGTGTCTGAGGCGGGCCGTCTACGGTTGCTTCTGCCTCCCGAACGTCCATTTCCCTTGCCCCTCTTACTGGGAGCTTCAGCTGAAAAATGCAAACAAATGGCATGGAAAATAATGGAATTTATTAAGTCATGTAAATTATGAAAAAGTGAAAATTATTTTCATTTCAAAGGAGGACATGAAAAATTAATGTTCAAGAAAAAAGTCATGGATGCATGCTATATGGCTACGGCTGTATGGAACTGACTCCAGATTATTGGTTTGAATATGTACAGTAACATTGTAATAAAGTGGGTAAACAGGGGAACTGTCATGGGAGATGGAGGCCACTTCTTGACAGACTCGTGGCCACACAAGGCAATGGAGTGTGCAAGATAGCTCGGGGGGGGGGGGAATTTTTTTTAGGGCGAGATATGCTGAATGCATTGAGGCAATAGTAATTTTAATTTTTTAAGGGGGAATCGCCCCTCCTCACCCCCTTGGTTACGGGTCTGCTTTATAATGCTAATGCACATGGCTACCATCTTTTCGGTTTGATGCCTGTATGTGTGTTGTAAATAGACTCTTGAAATGTAAAAACAGTGTAAGAACTGATTATTGAAATACCTTAATTGTTTCTTGAGAAGTCATGGAATTTCAATTTAAGATTTTGGCATGAGTCCTGTATTGAAATCTGTGGAGGCTCGTCACAGAGCAAAGAGATGGGGAAATCCCCCCCCCCCCAGAAATTCCAAATCAAGGTTCCAGCTTAAGGGCAGTGTTATGGCATGCTCTAACGGCATGTGTAGAGAGTGACCTGCCCTTATGTGTATTCATAAGATGCAGATTTACCCTTATGCAATTATTTATAATTTCCTGTGACAAAAAGGATGGATGTAATTGGTTGTTCAGGGCTTGTCATTGTACTGTAACATGTGATTGGTTAAAAGTATGGGCAAAACTACCTCGTGTGATATTTACCTGTCAGTTTGCTTAGAAATCGGCTGCAAGTACATTTTTCCAAAGTCCCCTCGACTCCCTGGCGGAGAGCCAATTGGCGAAACCAAACATTTACTCCCAAGGAGTTCTGCTCCCTGAAAAAGCTACGTCCCCGAAAGGACACAAACTGCATGAGGACTCTGTGTTTGTTGATCATTCTTGCACATAAAAATTTCAATAAATTGTGATTTATAATTTAAGTTTGCTTCAAATCTGTAAGGGGACATATTTTCACATGACGAGGCTTAGCCCAGTCAAGACCTTCCCCTCAGTCCCATTGGATACATCCCTGTCACAATCACGTTAAATCTCAGTCATCCTATGATTATAGTGACGAAGTATTTTAAAGGGGCTCATTGAGTTGATATTGATTATTTTTGTGACGAGCTTGAAGGAAATCATTGCATGACAATGCGTCTAATTAGCCTCATTACTCATGTATAACTTCCTATAGTTACCGGAAATGTGAGAAATTGTAGTTTTTGTGGACGGTTTGCATATGATTACAACCTAATAATACAAAGTGTCTGGTCAGAAATTTGTAATAAATGATTTTAATAATTATTACTCTATCATTGCCATTTCAGTTGTGTGTCAGATATGCAGAATCTCTTAGTTTGATCATTTACCATCACGATATGAGTAAATCTCAACAGGTGTGAAAAAATCATGAATGTTGTGACCCAACTCAATAAGCCCCTTTTAAATGTTACGTCACGTTTAACTTTTGAGTAGTCTTCTTTAGGTTTTCTTTCCTGCATTGTGAACTATATGGTTCCCTTCATACGTCACCCATTCTCTTCAGATAATTAGATGAGTCAAGCTAGCGATTAAATAACTTTCAATAATGCAGTTCGCAAATGACGTGAAACAAGAACTTGTGCTCATAAATAAGGTATTCCTTTTGTTTCTATTTTTATTTCAAAGAAAGTTGATTCCTAAAAATAAACACGCTGGTTTATTGTGATGTCATGTGACGTCAAACTTGAAGCTGCTACCTATTTAAAAGCAAATCCTTCCATTCCGAGAAAGCATCATAATGTCAGTGATAGTACAGACATTTAAGGTATTTCTTCTGTTTTTATTACAATCGTAAAAACAGACAATTGATCCTGCTGACGTCATGCTTTGAAATACAAATAAAACAATGCCTCTTGTATAGAAGACGAAGGAGCGAAAAGAATGGAAAAGCTGAAACTTAAAAGAGTCAAACAGAACTTAAGAATATAACAACCAAATGATTTTAATTAAGGAGTATCTGTACAAGGGCGTTCCTGTAGCAGGTTCTTAAAAGCTCCTTCGTCTTTAATTTAGGTTTTACTGGCATTTATCGATTTCTAATTGCTTTCGCTTTTCAAATCTAATCACAGAAAGTCATGAGAAAGGGAATATCTGAGTTTCATTCCGCGTTCGATCTGATTGAAATGCGAAAAGAACGAAAAAGGATGGCTGGAATATGGAATGCCCAAAATAGATACGAAAAATGCAGCTTTCTCTTTCCATTGAAGTTCATATCTATGGAGATAGGGACGAGGCGAAGAAAAAAGGAGTTATTTTGACTGTAGATTGTGTGTAGTGCAATATTTTTAACTTTATCTGTTTCTATGGTGATAAGGCGTGGATGTGTTTTAATTTAAGCGATGTCTCCGACATTATTTACAGACCTATATGCGACTTTATTTGTACTACCCCTCACCAACGTGCTATCCTTTCACAACCATGCATCTTACCAGAAAGTTTTTGTCTTGGCTTAGTTCGTTCTGAGTATTCATTAACGTCTAAAATTGTCTTTTATTTCGCTAAGATTATTTGTAGAGAATGTTCCTACTACTTGGTGACTATCGGGGCCAAGACAACATGGTACATTCTGTGACATATCAGCATTTTCCGCCAACTTGTAACTTTTACTTACACCATTATTCCGTGTGCATAAATCCCTCACCAAAGGAAGTGGGGTGAGGAGGTAACGGTGGCTGACATCTCGGGGCAGGGAGGTGCGTCCTCATAGTAAAACCTTCAACCAAATATCTCGACCCCTGGAGGCTATCCTTCAACTTTGAACCCCTTGTCTGCCTGGGGGCTTGAGCCAACGGCTCGTGTAGGTGTGAGCCTCCGGCACATTTGAAACATTAAACTTTGGCAAATGCGATTTCCGTCATATTTCAACACCATTTGCCGATGAAATACATAAAACTGAAACCACCATTATCTTTCATGTAATATGTACTAAGGGCTTTCATTGATGTAGTTAGATTAGGTATCGTTTTGGATTAACGCCCTCATAATGTGGTGACAGGTACAATACAGAGTACCAAATCGCATCATGACCAAGGTAGATCAGGGATCTGTTGCAACTCCCTGGGTAGGTACTGGAAAACCGATAATACAACGGTTTGAAAAACATTGGTCAGAAGAGAAACTGTGGCAGGCACTAACAGTATCTAGGGCTACAAGAGTGGCGGGGAGGGGGGGGGGGCAAACAGAAAAACAGCGAATGTAAAGACAAAATATCTGCAAATGTACCGATAGACCGGCAAGTCCGTTGTTACTAATTCACATTAAATTCTACCAGTTTGGCAATGTACTTATAGGTTTGCACAACAGTACGTAAATACCTTCAAATATATTTGATTTATATTTGGTGCTGAGCTAGGGTTTGACACGAAAAAAACGCCTTGTCCCACTTTGTGAGGGCGACCTGAATTTTTGATTGCCGAAGTCGTGAAGGCATGAAGAGGGATCTTGGGGGTTTTATTGAAAAATATGTGAATGAAACAGTTACATCCAATCTAATGCAATCTTTGGTAATCAAAACGCATGTCATGGAATCATGTATTGTGCATTGCACTCATGTATCCGTCAAATATCCAACGCAAGGGGCACCCTGGTCCTCTCCGGGAGATTTTGGGGCACTTAACACTCTTAGATGCTAGTTCCTGTCAGTTGGCAATCAAAAAGAGTATACTTTTAGGGAAAGCATTGAATTAGCCACTTCGTCTGGGGAACCAGAAGGTGAGGCGTAATATTGTTTATAAATTCAGGGTTTTAATGAATGAACCGATGGTAAATGAGCTGTGACGAGCAGAGACTGCTACTGTGCGAACCAACATGCGTTAGCTAAGCCTAGAATACGTAGCACGTTCTAGCTAGGAGCAGTTCTCAATGGAAAAGGCTTGTGAATATTAATACAATGCTTTCACTATGGTGGTTAAAGTGACATAATTATTTGGCACCGGGAGAGCGCAGCAAGGGGTACGTGGAGGTGGGTGAACGTTGTTTCGCACAGCAGCCCGCGGGGAAAAGGTCTAAGGGGAGGAATTTTTGAATATTTGAGGGTCATTAGATGCAAATTAGTGCAATGTGTTAGCCAAATTTTTAAGGAAAATTACTGCAAATTCTTGACATTTTCACAGAGAAAATAAATGAGGGGTTTCGTCCTTGGATTGAGGGGGCTAGGGCAGTATACTTCCACCCACCACCTTTTAACAGGAGGCCTAAAACCCACCGCCCTTTCCTCGTACGCGTATGGTACCCATTATCGCACATGCCGTAGTATGAAAGGAGGAACTTGCCTCCGAAACCGGTGGAACAATTTGAAATGTGTGGGAGGGGTAGCCTGACACACAAATACCGTTATAATGTAACATATATAAGCTATTGTCTGGTAAGAGCCACCATAAGCAAAAAACATAGGTTATGTTTAACCAAGTTCGGGTTGTTTAATATACATTCAACGCTAGCAATAAGCGAGTTCGATAATTCGTGTGCACATGCGCACATAGTCCAAATCATCGGGATAAACAAAAAAACACCCGTACCTTCAACACCTCTTTCAAAATTTGAGTTTGCTTGAGGAATTTGTCGAATCATCCTTTTTTAATCCATCGCATATAAGGAGGTTCTTACGTGTGGTTTTGTGGCGTGGACGGCACACAAATTTGCCTTTTTGGTGTAAGAATTGTATTTACATCTGCCGTAAAGTACTATAGAGACCCGTGCAGTTAGGCTGGCCACACTTATTTAGGCGTAATGGTATATGTATGAACTGCACGAGAATTGGGGACGCACGGAAATAAGGGAATGTAGTCCACTATGTTCTGAGTCCTATTTGTTTATCCCGCGTGTTTCCCACAATTCCATGCGGCAACGAATTGTCTCGCTTATTCAGGAACTGCAAATGTTTGGTCGTACCTTCGTATAATTCGTCACTTGTTACGTCATCATATACGTCATTGGCTGACCAATAACCTCGGCTTAGTATGTCGACTATCATATTTGTTAACTCATCCTCCACTCTTGTTCTTTCTGAAAAGAGAAACAGAAAAATGTTTGTATACAAACTCTTGGAGGTCTAAAAAACTCATAAGCTATTTCACGTTATCATGAGAACGTGAGAGTTCAAGCCTGCAATCATTAAGTAGTCTTATAAAGATGAAAGTGCGGTGAGGAAAGGGGCAAGGGTACAGCTTTGCAGGACCAATTTCAAGTTCTTTATCCCTCTGTCCACGCCCGCAGTCGTGAGTCATGACATTGGGGACACGGCACTGCAAGAGGAGGCATCGATAAACTGAAGCCCGTAGCCATGATAAGTTACTAAAGGGGGAGAGATAGCTTCTAGGGGGTAACAACCTTTAGGAAGAGTACCCCCTCCCCACTTGAGCATCTCCAAAGTTTGAAAGTATCCTCGTTTTCACTGAATAACATGCACATTTGGCTTTCAATCCCCCGTGCACATCCTTTCTCAATTTGTTGTTCCTAAAAGTTCATTGCTAGCGGCCTGAAGAGGGCGTTATTTTTGTACTCTAAGATACTTGTGAACAGCCGGGTAAATAGTGTTTCGGTAGATGAACGAATGTTTACCACATAACCTGATTAACCCCTAATCAAATCCCCTAAAAATAACCTTCGGCTCTTCGCCGAAGAGTCGAGGAGACTTTGAAAAAGTAAAAATACCCTGACAGGCATGAGCAATGCAAAGATGACATTCTCGCTCCAACCACGCGCAAAGTTCATTTGGACATTTTATTTGTTAAGAATACTTAGGTTCTGTCACCATGGCGACATACCAACCTTCTTCAGATGGAGAATTTCCAAAAGTGTCTGTAAAAGTTGTCATGTCAAACTGGAAAAGGGAAAAAAGGGAAAAAGTAAGAAAAAAGCAAATTCTGTAACACTTGCAGTTAATGAACCATTAAATAAAGACCCTAACATATCCAATTTATCTCCAATCTCCTTACAATCTCCGACAAATTTGCTTCATTATACAAGCTCATAGGAGATTAGACGTTATCGGTTTAGGAAAAATTTTGCGCTCCTGTACCCATTTTGTCGCTCTGTTTAACTCCATGAAACAGCCGGACATTTAAGCCTGTTTCGGGAACGATTGCTGTTGTGACAAATATTTCATCGGTATTTCAATGAAAGTAGAATTCGGCGATTTACCGGTATGTCTTCGAACATTGTCTGAACTGTCGATAAAGTCTTATCAACGGTATGGACACTCACACAAAACCGACACATTCGGCCTGTAAACAAAGGGGGTGAGTGCCCCCTCCCCTGCTGCAAATGTAAAGCTTAGCTCAGAGCAAGTCTTGGATATAAAAAAAATTGGTGCACCATTAAACATTTTAACATTTTAGCATCCTGAACTATTCAGTGGGATAGGTGGGAGTCTCATTTGATGAGCACATGTATCGTGTTTCCTATCGTATTCATTTTGACAGCTACAATACGATCATAATTTCAGGGAAGTTTTGTCGAAAATTGTATGTGTGACAGATGGTTCTACCTCAAGTCAAAGAACTCTGTGTAATACGTATAGCATACGGTAAACCCTGCGTCGTGACACCAATCTAAAATTATCAAATTAAAGAAAAACGGCATCAGAGAGGAGGAGGGCATGGTCGCATTACTTGGCTCATTCAGGCTTAATCTTCTGCTCCCCCGCTGCAAAGTCAGCCCCCATTTTACTTACTACTTAAATATATGGTTATGCGCCCGATAGATTAAAAAATAGAGGGAATGATGTTTTCAGTACATAAAATGGTATGTTACAGAATTTTGAAGAAAGTTATTAAAATATGGTATTTTTCGTTAAAATAGTTGAGGGATGAAGACACAGTTTTCGCCCAGGTGAAGAAATCTTAGAGAAAATGTAAAGGAGCACTGGCTTAGATAGTGAGTACCTATCTCTACAGAGTGACCCTAAACACCATTTTTGCAACTGCCAGTACCTAAGTAGGGAAGGGTAGGGTTACTATAAATTGGCTCTAGGGCAGGGTAGGGGAAGACTCCCTCTAACTTTCGCCCCCAGAATTACAATTGGCTCAATGCGATTTAGCATATTTCTCCGACACAAAAGTTATTCCATTAGAAACTATCTTGCCCCTTCTTCAGTGCCTTGCCCGGCCCCTCACTTTTCAGCAGATTCCTTGCTCCGCCAGTATGGAATATGCTCCCTTATAATTAGAGGACACTTTTCGTATAGAGGTTGTCGTTCAACAGTACTAATATGATAACATGATAAGAGCCGTAGATAACTATTGGTTTACATATACGTTTCTGTTAAAGCAAAATGTCACCATAAAGGTTAGTATTTAAACTTAACAATATTCTCATTATATAAATAGTTAACCGGCTATCTTTTTACCTCGTATTTAATTTAGTTTTAAATGTTGGTGAAAATTAACCTTTGCATTCTGTGTTTGGTTTGAGAGGGAAATGTGAGAATTTTTGTTAATATAATTGAACATGCCTTTTTGCTAAAGTCACACAAACTACAAAGTGAAACTAAGAAAATAAAAAGATAATTTGATTGGCCTCTTAGAAAACAGATGGCTTGAATTGTTGATTTGAACTGAAGACAATTTCTCTGCATCAGTGACTGGCGAGAATTAGAAAAGGTCTGACGGGGACGAGGACTCTGATGAATGATTGTCTGAACGAGGATAAGTTAACCGTCAATATTATACCTTTTGCAGTTTTCGTACTGTTGTGAAACTCACTCTATTCCAGACAGTTGATGATGCATTTGATGTGAAATGTCTTGTAAGTAAGGAGTAATGATAAAGTTTAATTGATGTGTGAAATTAATTGTTAATGTGATCAGTTAATGATGAGAGATGTCGTTTTTATTTTGTATTGACACCCTGATAAGACCTGTAACAGGATGAAAGTGTTTGGGGTGGGCTAAAATCGTCACCTTTTATTTGCGTGAGCATTTTTGTTATTGTGGCTCTCTTGGGAGAAATATGTTAATCGAAAAGAGAGCATGAAAACTAGACGTGGTATTGCGAAAGGAGGAATTCATGAGAAAAAACATATTAATGAAAATTGGGGGTCGAAATTGCTCGATATATGATAAGTGAAAGGATGTAGGCCCATGCATGAAATGTCCAAGCCCATTAATGTTATGAAGCGCTTGGCCCATTATTTTAATACTAGATTCACTTGATATACACCACAGGTTTTGAAGGCGAAGTAAGGGAGCGGGGCAGTGTATGGTTAACTTGCGTAAAGCTTAAAAGTGTCCCTGACATCACTCCTTAAATGTGCATTAGTCTGGGCATTTACTCAGCTGTCGCCTGTTCTATTAGAGCAGTGCTAGCGAGCCCGTAGGCAACAGGGGCCATGGGTGGCGTCCCGTAGGAAATTTTCGCCTTCTAGAAAATAAGAAATTGTCGTTGCCTTAATTCGTTTTAGTATAACTTGCCCCTAAAAATTACTTCTCTCCCTGGAGGGGATCCCCCGTCTTTATATCCTTGTCTGGCTACGGACCTGAGCGCTATTTGGCCGGGGTGGCCCCCACTTTTTGTTCCGCCACCTTTGACGTCAACTGTCCTGCAGCCGGTAATGATTCCATTTTACAATATGTATGTATACATTTTTGTAGAACAGGTGCCATGCTACGCCAAAATATTACTAATTAAATGAACATTTTTCTAAGGATGTTTTTACTGTAGTTTAAACATTTGCCAAATAATACTATTTTGCATCTAAGTCGCCTAACCTATACAAAACTTTCTCAATGGGAGGAGTTGTCAGCCCTCCATTTAGATAACACACCCTTCCCTTTCACCCAACCAAACATAAAAGAAATCTTTCAACATACGATCAGTTCAATAAGTTGCCAAAAATAGCACCATTTTACATGCAAACCATCTTAAACGAACAATAATTTCTCAAAGGGGGAAGGGACACCTCTCCTCATAGACCCTCCCCGGGACGGCGCCTGTACGAGGGGACAAAGGAAGGATTCACCTCTGACGAACCCATGAGAGGTACGCCTATGCACAATTTACATCGACTTTGTGGGACATCTGGGTGGGATTACAACAAAATCGGTTATGCCCCAATGACCAACTCATGGCGGCGTCACTGGGTCTTACCACAAAGACTCTTCGTTTCGTTTCGTCTATTTTTTCAATTGCAATACATACATACATACACTTGTTTATACAGAACCAAGAGCAGACAAATAATTGACGTACGTATCAAAAAAAAAACGGAACCAGATGAAACCAAAAGCTTTCCTAGTTTGGTCCTTTCCAGAGGTTTTCGTTTAAAAATAAAACAAAACATGCAGCTATGTAAAAAAAAGTGCAGCAATGAAAGGAAAGGAATTTAAGGCTCGTAAAACAAAGGAACAAATTAAAAGAGATAAAGGGAAAAGAAAAATTGTTTGAAGTACTTCTTAAACAAATTAATATAAGGGGAATTTCGTAATTTAGTATCAAGGGAATTCCAGAGGTGTACACCATAACTTCTCACGTGAGAGGAAGCAAAATTGTCTTACTTTGTAAAGGTTGTGTTTGACTATCTCTTTGTAGGATAGTTATGATGAGTGCTGTTTGGATAAAAACGAACTCAAATCATGAGGAAGTTGGTCATTGTGGTATTAATATAAGAACTGGTATTTATAGTTATCTTTAAAAGTAAGAATATTAAGGTTATAAAAATACGGAATTGCATGGATGTGGGATGGAACATTTGAGATTATACGGACTGCCCGCTTTTGGAGTTCAAAGAGTTGTCGGTGTAACTTTGGGAGGAATTACCCCATGGTAAGATGCTTAAGTAAGATGAGGAACTACTAGAGAATTATAAATAGTCAATAAGATTTTGCTGGGAAGATAATATCTTAACCTAGACAAAACACCAACCCTTTTAAAAACAAATTTTGCGACATTGTCTATGTGATTCTTCCAAGAAAGCTTCTGCTTAAAGGTATATCTTTTTTAATTTGTGTAAATCCATGAATATTTTAAATAAATATTCCTATGAAAAATGTCAAAAAAGTCTCATTATAGTTGATATCTGAGCTTAGCTTTATTTATTTCAGTAAGCTACGGGATTATTTTCAGAGCAGCCCTTGCCTTGTTTCAAATTGACGAAGGCCACTGATAGCCATCACTCGGAGCATGGAAACATGAAACGAACGGTTTTTGCTCCCTGATAAGGCGTCACAAAAGAGACACTATATGAATAGATTATCCTGTTCATGAGAAGGTCGTAAAAACTGCACCCCTACCCCCTCCCCGCACACACGCAAATGTATATCTATACATCACAGGCCCGGCCCGTAGCCAAGGGGGTCAAGGGGGCGAAGCCACCCCTGAAAATTTTTTCTCCCCCTAGAGAAGTTTCAAGTTGCCATTGACTTAATACATTTTTACACATTTGGCCCTCTGAAAATTTTTTTACCCCGAAGTCATTTCGCCTCCCCCTTCAGTACCATACCTTGTCTGGCTACGGGCTTGATACAACAGTCTTATCCAGGAAAAAAATCTTATAAATTGACCCACGTCGAAGAAATTCGGTTATTCAAGACATGACACATTACAGTGTAGGATCACTCCTCAAACTGTACTTTACTACATTTGTCCGAGGGGACCAGACTGAGCGGAGAAGTAAGCAGAAATGATTTTCCATTAACGCTAATTCAACATAGCTGACTGCAAGTGTCTGAACATTTTAAGGTACTCTACAAGATCGTCGACATTTTTCTCTCTCCAGTAATTACTCTAATTAAATTGACAGCCTGATATATTCGAGTGGCCTGATTTATCGCGAAGGGCCTCGCCCTCGTACAGACAGAATCTTATCGTTGTAATATAAGAAACTCATTAACTTAACTCAAAGCGGCATTCTTAATAGTGACATCATAGCCTAAGCCTGGATGATGCCCCATCATTTATACAGCAACAAAGTCTTCACGAACAAACGAGGGCACGACTGCTGTACGGTAGCCTCTAACAGGCCCCGTAACCAGACAAGTTGTTGAAGGGGAAGAGATATTTTCCAGGGGCTCGAAATCTTGAGATGATAGTAATTTCAGGTCTTTGTTCAGAGAATCTGTTTCCTCTTCCGTGACTTTACTATTTTGATATCAGTGAACACTTTCTTTGACAGAAATTGGAGGGGTAGACCCCCAAATTTAACCGAGGTGGTCAATCCCTGGGTCCCCCAAACCCATTTACATTGCGTTGCATGAGAGGGGCATGTCCTAATGTCCCCACGGTATGCTAGTCTGCCAGACCTGTAATTTGAAGGTGGAATAGTAAGGCTTCCGGCGAGAGTTCGATAAGAATGCGTGTCATAACACACGAAATATTTTTTGTAAACTTGGTTGAAAATAATGTTAACAAGAAAAGCCACATTAAAACTGTGGTCCTTAACAGCAGATAAAACCTACCTGTTCTTGATCACTAACCGGCGCGCTTTCTCCACCAGTCGGAATCCACGCAAATAAAAAGAGCAAACACGCTAGTATCAATCTCTCTGCTTCCATTCTGGTTTCAATACGGATGAGACGGCGAGACGTAACTTTAGATGACCTGTCAAACAGCAAATTACGAAAAAATGATAAAAACCCTAAAAATTCTCAGGTTTTGTCTTGAAATTAAATAAGTAGGTTTAATTCAAATCCATGTTCTTTCGGATGAGGTTGCCAGAGGTAAGGACGTGGTAGTGGCTTGTGCACAATGGACCCAATTTTTCCATTTCTTTCAATCTTTCTCAAATTCTCCGGACTATCCTCTAAAACAGGTGGGGAGACATGTTCCCTCCAGTTTTGAAAGTTGGGATATTATAATATCGGTTCCCTTTCCACTTTTCCAGAGTCTTGATAAAAAAAATGGTAGAAATGTACTCGATTCTACAGCTTTCAATGGCCAATCCAATAAAATAAAACTAAAAAATAATTGTGAAAGATGCCATTTTCATTCACAGACAACTAAAATTGAGGGCGATGGAACTATTGCCATGTCTAATTATACTAAGGCAGTGGGAAATCATCTAGGATCCGTGACACCACAGAGCATCTAGAACCCAAATCCCAACTCTCTTAGGGGTTCGGGTTCACATCAGGTCTACTCAAGGTTGTCCCTCTAGCCTCACTTTTAGGAAGCTGTAATTGGCACTCATGCTTATCAATCCCTCAGTGGTGGAAAGTAAATGGTCGGCAGTCAATTTCCATGTAGAACGCATGTGATAATTGTATGCTATATCATATAGTTGTGAAATTCCCATGATTACTTCCATGCGTTCAAACGCACAACAACGCAAAATCGTTCAGTCGTTGCATGCAAGTCTTTCAAACCTTTTAAATGTTTTAAAAATTGCCTGTCTGTCTGTCTGATAATTTTTTGGCAAAAATTAAACATGTGCACTTTAAAATAGGCCTATTCAGGACCTGTAAAACAGTTACAATATGATGCTACGGGACCACGAGTGCAGGATGATGAAGCAAAGGCGCCCCAATTGCCCTGTGGATGTACAGTATACGCACTGTACCTCCGGTCTACTAAAAAACAAGAAGAAAATTAGGGCCCAAGAAAAGTTTAGTTTCAAGCCAAGCAGGCATACTGCCTACGAATCACTTATTCTGGGTTGGCGTTATTGCTTGTAAATTACAGCTTTACTGAGAAACTCTTCCTTCCAACATTTTAGCTCCGCACAGAATGACGCCAAGTAAGAGGCAGAGACTATGACCATCGTCGGGAAGGGTCCCCTCCCCTTCTCCCTCCCCGTCTGGGAAACTTTCCAATTTCGTCGGAAATCCATAACGGGTACGATAAAGTACGTTTTCCCAAACGGTGACCAGCTGTCAGGACTGTTTACTTGATTTTACTCTCAAAAAGAGTAAATTCTTCAATAAAAACGTCTCAAAAGAATGTCCAGTGTGACATAAAAAAGAAAACATCAGAGTTCAACGGTTCCTTTGCCAACAAACATACACTAAAATTTCATATCAAAGTTGAGCCTTCTATCGGCTTGCTCTTAATCACATTAACAGTTTTGCCCCTTTCCTCGTATCTAAGGTAAAATTTTCGTTCAAATTCAAATTTTTTTCAGAGTACGTAATTCCATTTCCCTTCTTGTTTTAAGAAGGAATTCTTAACCTTTCTACCGGTTTTCTTGTTACAAAAATCTATTTCGATGTGTTAGCCCCCATACATTTGATTACAACTTCAACAACTTGTTGCTTTGTGTATATCGAAGCTGATGTGAACTCTTTGACACTTTCAGAGAACAGTAAAATAGCAAAGGTTATCCACCAGTCAACAGAGGGGCATGAATGTTTACAAATTGGGGGCTGAAATTTTTCAGTGAGAAGAATGGACGCGTTGGCGTATGAAGCAGGAGGGTGATCTGGATGAAGGGAAACTCCCCCGCCACCTCCAGCGATAAAATGAAGATTTCAGGGAACATGTCCTTTCTCCTGCGCATTTTATGATTTTTTCGCAACTTTGCTTTCCCGACACCTTAAGGCTTTCCCCTTTCCCCCGCTTCCTATGTCTACGCCATTCAAAGCGACTCCCAACTCTTAGATTGACATCTACTATTAAATAAATCCAAACTCTGGTATAACATTTTCTTAAGTGTTGTAGAAAATTTTGAACTTTTAAGATACTTTAAGATAACCATGCAAATATTGAAGGGAGTATTTAAATCAATCACACTAACATTACTTTCAATGGCGTACGACGAGGGGGCGGGGGTCAGTGGAGTACCGGGAGAATGGGGACTATGAAGCTTAAGACTTCCAAGGGGTTGTCAGTCCAACTTTTGAATTTACTCAAAATTTTTAAGCTAAAATTTTTATCAGGGATGAGAGCCTGTTCTTTTCCCAGCACCTAACAAGGCATAAGGAGTATCATTATAGGGGCTCTTTATGTGGAAATTTTAGGCAAATTTCTTGTACACTGCGGGCTAACGGATGGTTGCAATCCGCTTATAGATGGTGGCACGAAGTGTAAAACTCCGGGCCCCACCCCAGAAAATTCTGGGTACGCCACGGATTATTTTGAAACCGTATTTGAACCCCTCAAATTACTTTCTTAACATGCAAATAAAATTAAATTATTGACAGAAATTAGTTAGATGATCAAAAAGGACTATGCCGTCGATTTTTATATACCGCATATATAAATTAGTTCCACTATCCTTGATTGCCTTTCTCCTTTCAAACAATTAGGTCTTTAACTTATTTAAAACTTATCGATTGTATTTACCATAGAGAGGAACTACCATTGAGAGGACCATTCGACAAGCTAAAAGAATAGTCCAGGACCAAATTTATGTTTGAAATGTTAAAGAGAAACATATTCTATGCATTCTGGTGAAACTTTTATTTTCTTCCCGTGTTCGGTTCTCGAGATATTAACAATTGAACACATTTTCTACAAAAAGTGAACTTGAAGCAAGCAGGTGTGATGTCATGGATTTACATTGGAGGGCAATGTAATAACTCGAGAACCGAACATGGAAAATAAATGAAAATTTCCCCAGAATGCTTAGAATATGTTTCCCTGTTTATATCAAACATAAATTTGGTCCTGGACTGGATCCAGTCATAAATGTTTAGCGCGGCTACAAATTAACATCGCAAAACACGGCTAATCTGAATACCGACATTATAAACATCGATATCGATATTCTCCACACATCAATCTTGTAAAGAATAATTAGGTTTTAAAGTTAATCTCGTATGTTTTTAAGGTTTTACTTTCGATGCATATGCCAGTTGTTTTGTTTGTGGGCTTGGAGGTTGTTGCGATTTTGGTACATAAAATTTTGATACCCTAAAACTATGATATATATATATATATATATTTATATATATGCATATAAAACAATGCCGTGGTCAAAATTTTCATGAAGACGCAGGGGGGCTCCACAGTGTCACGGGGAAGCCTATAGTTAGTTAGATGAGGTTTAACGGCCCAGTTTCCAACCAATTGGTTCAAGTCGAGCCGCTCACGGCCTTTTTTCCAGTTGTGGCTCACTGGCTTGTTTTCCCTTACTCCATTGCTTATGCGGAGCATCACGCATAACGGCAGAAGGTTCCATTTTTAAAGTCTTTGGTATGACTCGACCTGCGAATCGAACCCGGGCCTCCCGCGTGAGAGGCGGATGCTCTACCACTAGACCAAACACGCGGTACCAAGAAGGCTTGTAATACACTGTTGGGTTTTCCAGTGGGTGTGACGGGGACGTAACTTTCTTGTATGTGATGAGGGTGGGGGGGGGATTGAGTCCACAGGCGCCTGTCTTCCCTGTGGTTCACTGATGTAAATGATGTTAGAATTAGGAGCTGGATAACTTTACTTCCAGAAGATAAGGTTAACACCAAAAGAAAGATTCATAGTTTCTGGTGACTCTAAATGGATTAATAATGAATATTTTGTGTCTGCGTCACTGTGACGCAATGTAAAACACTATGCTCTTTTTATTTTAGTTTATAATTGGGTGTCAATGACATTCAGAATGCGGTCTTAACTTGCCTCTTACTAATGAGACAACGTAAACTTTCTTCGTTTCAGGCTTCTATTTTAAGAAAGGCTGTGTAAGGTTAATTGAGTTGAAGGCTTATTTGTATCTCTGTGCCAACTAAAAATTTTGTTGGGGCCATTCTGGTACGCACTTCGAGATTACACAGCATCAATGATGTATTTAGTGTGCCAGCAAATTTAACAGTCACAATAAATGTGTCATCTTTTAAATTGACCACGCTAACAATTCCTAAAGTAAATACCCTTCCGGCGAGAAGTAATGCGATACCATTTTAGATATGACTAAGGCTGTACGCTGCGGGGGTGGGGTGGATAGACGGAGGAGGCGAGAGTTTCCGCCTGCCTAACTTTTCAAAGGAAAGTTATTTATTACATCGATCTGTGTAAATTTCCGAGCTTTAAGAATAAAGATCAAGTCACTAACAGTGCTATTTCCGGCAATATCAAACGTGGGAAGCATTTTGCCAAAATTATGATGAAGTTTTCTGAGATGTCGCACTCTCCCGGGGCTGGAAAATGACTGCGCACGAAGATTAATATGAGAAGTCCCTGGACAAAATACTTACAAATTTGGCTGATTACAGAGAATTCAGAGAACATTCATGAAAAGCCATCCCAAATCTTTAAAACATTAGTTAAACCTATATAAAATCGCCTCGTATTTCCATTACAAGTTATGTCACGTTTCATTACACACAAGGTGACCAAGGAATTATTTTTCATAACTTTAGGTCGTGTTACACTAGTTCAAGAGATCCTCGGCCTTCGACCAACGAGCATAATAGTCTTACTCTAATTGTTTTTCTTTTGGTGGCTCCAAGTGTAGACCGTGTTTCAATTTGTGATGGAAGTCACAACAAATGAATTGAAATAAATTTAAGACATTTTAGGCACATCGTTTACAGTATAACCTTCCGCTGTGGGAAATTACATTTTCAGTAAAATGGTAAATGGGAAACCATTACCCTATTACAAAAGCTCTCTTAGCTCAAACTTTCAACAAGTCATGAGGCACTTTGACGATATTGTAATATCGTTTTAATGTACATTATATTGTTGTGTAATTTCACCATACTGTTTAAAAGAGCTGAGTTGACGCAAAAGATTTACTTTCTCCAAAGAGCAATGCAGGCGGAATGTAACAAGTATTTACAAATGATTCACCAAACGAGCACAAATGATTCAGCAAACAGTGGCTTGGGTAAGAGGGGAATACTTTCATTTAGGGGAACTTTTTTAGATGACCAGTTAGTTGAGAGACAAAGAATGTTACCATTTAAGGCTACTTCCTGTTAGTTAACAGTAGAAGAATGTTTTACTCTTGACCAAGTCTAAAGACTATGTTCATTTCACGGAGGAGGGATTTTACCACCTATAACAATGCCCACCCCTTCCTTGAAGAGGCAGAGGGAACTAAGATAGGATAAATATAGGGGGAAATTATTGAGAAGTCACTAAGAAAAGCAGATTGATGAGGCTAATCTCAGAAAAGATAGACCTTTTTGTTTCTTAGTCAGTTTGTGAGAAGTTGCTGAGACTTGTTATATATGTAAGGTTTGGTGTCGACTGAATTGATGAAATCTGACTTAGCCAAATTTTTGGGTCGCTGGACTCTACTCTTAGCTTGTCTGTATTTAGCCAGTTGAATTTAAAGATTCTTGCATCGAGAGGAACTTAATTACAATCATCCGTCCATCACATATTTCCATCATTTTCACATCATTACTTTCTGTACAAATCTGCTAATGTTCAACAAGACCAAATGACTTTTAACGAGGAAATTTGATTGAAACTGCTACATCCGTGTCCGTTATTCAACCACCGCTCGACTGCGAAACGTCACAGACAATTATTTGAAAACATTATAATAGATCTACTTGTGAACTTTCATATTAGGGGTATCTTGTATCCGTTGAGCATGAGAACTCTTACAAACTCGGCAGGCCACGGAATGAACTAATTTTAACGTGGAAGTCAATGGAGGAGTAATTTGTGGTGCGCTGCTTTCACAAATAGTCACATGGCCAAGAAGAATCATGCAAAATACAGCATATCAGTGTATAGGAATTTAAATTGAGGTAACTAAATTTGCACTCAAATAAATGTGGTCAAGTATTTCATTAGATTCGGTTAAAAATCAATTCTGGTCACTTTTTTAACTTAATCTAGTCAAATAATTGCTAAGATTCCGGGTCGATGCCCGGGTCGATGCAAACTTTCTAACGTGCCCCGTATTACAGGTTGCAATAAGTATCTCATGAATTACGTAATGCTGGAGGTTTTTATCATTTGAGAAATCAATATGCAAATTGATGCAGTCATATTCGTTTATGTACCTATCAATCTAACAAGCTTCGGCAAATGCCCCAACCACCACCCGTCAGCCTTGGGCAATTGAAAATTCCCCGGAAAGGTGTGATGCCCAATGTCGTAGCACACAG
The DNA here is from genome assembly GCA_009936505.3 of Holothuria glaberrima. NCBI lineage: Eukaryota > Metazoa > Echinodermata > Holothuroidea > Aspidochirotida > Holothuriidae > Holothuria > Holothuria glaberrima. Next base: position 3,029 of record WURT03329701.1, on the reverse strand, counting down.
GGCAAAAATCCTTGCACTGGAAATGAACTTTTAAAAAGAATATTATTTGCAAAACCAACAGTTGGAATCACAAAATGTACCATTACTATCTTTTTCTTGTACCCTACAGTAACATGGCCAGTAGACTTGGTCAACACATTAGTAGGTGTAAAATTTTATATTGCGACTGTTCTTCTTATATGTTGGTCAATGGTTGGTTTATGGAAAAAATGATATCCTAAGAAGTTAAGAGGATGCAGACAAGGAGATCCAGTTTCACCATATTAATTTGTCCTTTGTACAAAAATTCTTGGGTCGTTGATTAAAACTACACAACAATCAAAGGTGTAAACATTCTTAATAACCATTTCAAATTATCGCAATATGCGTACGACACGTGTTTAATATTGGATGGTTATCAAGATTCGTTATCTGCTGCTGTGGAAACTTTAAATTTCTTTTCCCATATTTCTGGTCTAAAAGTTAATTATGAAAAGTTCTCTCTTCTGGATTAGTAAAATGAAAGATTCGGATATCACCTACCCTGATTTTAATCATTTATGCTAGAATTTTCCTGGCTATTTTAATTTTCTTGGCATCAAGTTTTCAAAAAAGGTGGAGAAATGATTAATCTGAATTTTGATAAAGTCCTGATTGATATTCAAAGAAACATATCTTTGTGGAAAAGACGATCTTTGAGGTTAATTGAAAAAAATACAGTAGTTTAATCTTTTCTCATTCCTAAGTTAATATACTTTTTTCTCGTCTACGGAATCCAACGGAGGATATGATTGCTACATTTAATACTTTATTATATAAATTCATTTAGAATGATAAAACAGAGAGAATCAGTAGAATTCAATTAAGTTAGCCGTGCGTAAGTATGGAGGTCCAAAATTATACAAATTGAATCATTAATGTATGCGTCCAATTTCTCCTGGTTGAGACGTTATCTTCAATGTGGAAAACGGAATGACATAATCTGTTTAAATATTTTATTAAGTGCGCTGGCTCTTTTTTGTAATTGGAACAATCCTACCTAGTTTTAAAATTTTGGTATGACGTTCTTGGAAGATGTTTGAAAGCAGAGAAATAATTGACACAAGGGAAAAATGTTTGTCGCGATCAGTTTGGGATAACAGGTTGTTCTCTTTTGAGAAAGACATAATTCCGTATATACAATGGTTTAAAGAGGTGTAATTTTTGTAAATGATCTTGTAAATCCAAACGGCTCTTTCATGACTTTATGAGGACTTCATTGATTTTTACGATCTACAATTAAATTTCTTTTCGTTTACCTCTGTTTAAACCAGCATTTGTAAAGTCAAATTTAAAGACATTCTCGAAGGAGATATTATTTGTAAGGTATACTTATGCCTATTTGCTCATATCAGGTTACTCTTTTAATTAGAAATCTTCATGGATGTAGCCATTTCCGAAACGTTTGTGATTAGCCTAGTGATAACTGATTTATAATTCGGTATAAGTGAGAGTCAAACATAGAAAGTAGCTAATTAAAAGATCAGGACTGGTTTGATATTAGTACAAATCTATTTAAAGTAACAATCTATTCTAGGCTAAGATCTTTTCAGTATAAAGTAAATAATCGTATTCTCTCTACTAATGATTTTCCTGTTGAGATCAGTGCATGTAATAACAGATTTTGAACCTTTTGTAATGAGCACCGTATGTCGAAACAATTACTCATCTCCCAGTACGTGTAATGTAGTAAGGGCTTTTTATAACGAGCTCCTCAATATTATTAATGAGCAATGAGGACACGACCTTAGTTTCCTCTCACCTATTCATTTTACCTTTGGATATTCTGTCTGGGATAGTTTGAATTTAGGCATTAACAAAATTGTCATGTATGCAAGATATTACATTTTATGTGAGCAAATGTCGAAAATAGTTTTTAAGGGTTGATAATTTCCTTTTACCTTAAAACTCAATTCAACTGCGAAAAATATTTGTGTTGCATAAATAACCAGTCATCAACTTTTGACCAAAATTGGGACATATGGAAGCGTTAACTTCTATTGATATGTATAAACTCCTATGTGTAGTCTTGATGTATACTTATGTTAGAAGTACTATATCATGTTTAATCGTGTAAGTTTGTACACACACGAGAGTATCAATAAAAATTAAAAAAACAAAAACAAAACAAATTGATGCGGCCACTATTCATTTCACTGACCGATCAATGGGGCCAACGGGGGCCATGGCTCCACCCAAAGGTGGGCTAAAAATTGTCTCCGGAAATTCGCTGAATAATTAAGGAATAAACTGCAATAGGTAAACTTTTACCGGAGAATAAATTGCAAGAATTAGGAAGGCAATTTTTTAGGATAAAATTTACTTAAAAATTGTACAATTTTGTTGCACCAAATCGCATCTAAGGGCATTCAGTAATTGAAAAATTTTCCAAAGGGGAGCAGGGGCCGGGACGGGGGGCATGGGGGCCTGTTCCCCAAATCGATTTCCAGAAATATTTCTGCAAATTTTAAAATGACCCACAAAGGCGTTTAAGCTATAGAATTCTGTCGGAGGTAGGGTGAGGTGTGTTTCTGACTGAAAGATGAATCTTTTTCAATTACCCTTTATCACAAGTCGTTCTCAAACTACCAAAATTCTCGCCAATTGGACCCAAAGTATCAGAATTTTCGCGCGCTCGCAGCCTCGCCGCACTGTTTTGTTTACTATCAATACTCTCTCAAAAGTATTCGCGTTATTCAATGGTGAGGGTTCTACAATTCTGTTGATTGTTCTTGTACATAGGAGTCATCATGGAGGAGCAGAGCATTGCAAGAATGTAAAGTAGTGAAATAGACGTTTTCGGAAATGTTTCAACGCAATGCATTATGGAAGTGGGTCAAAGGTGAAATGTACCACGCTAACAGTGTACTTGTGGTAGCACACCACTAATTCAAGGGGAATCCCGGCGGAGGAGGTTACCCTACGAATTTAACGCCCTAGAAAAACTTTTTGGGGGACCGATTAGACCATGTTAATGAAGCGATGTGTTCAATTTGTGATGTGTTTGTGGT
>WURT03329481.1:0-15181 GCA_009936505.3 Holothuria glaberrima | reverse complement strand
TGTATGTAGTAATTATAGTCACTGATGGAAACTTGTGGAGTGCACATGTACATCAGTATGATGATATACATGAAGAATAGGAGTAATTCAGCTTTATAGTGATAAAGTGCTTCAATATTACATCAGAGTTTAATGCACTTTAATTAATAATGAACATAAAAGAAGCAATTACAATAAGAAAGCTATTTAAAGCAAGTACAACATTTAATATAGGTTTTGTACTGATTAAAGGGGAAATATTCTCATCCCTGACAGTCTAATTTTCCCAACTTACTTTAGTTCTAGCCCTGCCCATAACTGTCTTCAGCTTTTTGAGCAGACACATAGTTGTCCATTGCTTAAGGTCTTATCCTTGTGATTATACAAGGCCCTAATGTGTAATCAAAACACTCTCTGTGCATGCTGGGTAACATCAGCTGCTCTGCATCTTTTGAATTTTGTAACTCTGACGTCAATCAAAGAGTTGTCACCAACTGAGACTTTTGCTTACCTCCAAGTAAAAGTCATACTTGGGGTGATGTAAGTTTGTCTTTAAGGAAAGGTGAATACCAGATACAACTGAAAATATGGTTCCATAGGTTGGACATAATATTTCAAATATATAATAAAAAAGTGGTTCTAGGAGGAAGGGTTCACAAGAGACCTGGACAAGATGAATGTAGTACTAGTGAGGGGGTGCAAGAAGTGGTCAGGTCAGCAAGATAGTGGTGATGATAACAGTTTTGTGTTTTTGTGTGAAATCTATTATACCCTGAAGGAAAATAAGAAGTCAATGAAAATCCTGCATGGTAAATGTGATTGTTCTTTTTTTTTTTCTTTTTTTTTTTTTGAGGTGTGGAGGCTGTGAAGGAGATTGGTGAGCAGCAGAATTTTGTTTACTGAGATGTCTAGCGTATATTGCTTAAGTGAACTCATCCAATATGTGCATATCATTGTTGATTCAACAGTCAATGAAAATTAAGCCTTAACTTTTATTATTAAGTGGCATGTATTATTCTTTGTCGTTACGTGATCTTAAAGTGTGCTTTCATTTAATAGTACCACGTACTGTAGTACTGCTTTTAGCATTAAATTGTCATTTTAAAACCAGTCATAAATTTTATTTGTGATCATGTGGCTACATGTATCCACATTGGATAAATGGGTAAAAACAGTTGTATATAACTTGAAAAAAGTCTTAAATTTCAGTATTTTTAACATTGTGGGAAATTTGGCATCCAATCATTGTACCTGCACAAGTTTTCTGAACATCAAAATTTTATTTAGATGTTGGACCTGTCACAAAATGTACATTAAATTCCTTCCAGTGCCAAGGGACAAGTTAGTATTTCAACTGAGATAATGTACATTAGATACATGTACAGCAATTGTACTATATGAAAGTCAACATTAACCACAGGCAGTCTTTGACGATGGTACAAAATTTGTGAGCACTACAGTACCAGTATGTGATCCTTCTAAAGTGAAATGAAGTTAAGGTATTTTATTAACTAGACTCTTATTTCACAGAATTAAATTCAGTATTTTTTCTCCATTTTGACATCTTTCCAGGATGAAACAGGTGCCTATCTTATAGACAGAGATCCAACATACTTTGGACCAGTTCTCAACTATCTACGACACGGAAAGCTGATTATCAACAAAGATTTAGTAGAAGAAGGTTCGTACAATACTTTACTGAATTAAACCTACAGTACTGTGACTATTGTGTAGGTTTCTTTGAAAGAGAGGCCCAAACTCAGCTTAATTTTCAATGGAGGTTCGACTTAAAAATAACTGCAGTTAATTTGAACATTGTGGTAAAATTTCATGCAATTTCCTTGCTTAGTTCTAAAAATTCTATATGTGCAAGGTGAAGTTGCAGTATCACATTTCTACGAGCCAAGGTTGGGTTGGGGATAGGATGTTAGGATGGGAGGGGGGGGGGGGCAAGGAAACATCATAAAAGGATTCTTTTGTTTGACAGCTAGTACAGTACAGTACGTATAGGTGTGTTTTTACAGTGTATAGCCTACATGAAATGCTTACATTTTTAACCTTGCCTGTCATTTATATCTGTACCTGAAGAGCAGATGCAGGAGCCATATAAGCCCCTCTATTTTCCTAAAAATCCCTCTGCAAAAAAAAAAAAAAAAAAAAAAAAAAATGGGTGTGGAAAAGATACTAAAAACTTAATTGCATTAAATAGAAAAATTGATAATAATATTATGATGCTGAAATTGCCCTTTCATTTGACCCTCTTTTCTGGTATGCACTTGAAACACCATAATTAAGTTAAAATGGAGACTCCCATTACTACCAAAAAACCCCTTATATATAAAACAATTTCAGGAAATTTTTCTCGAAATAAAAAGATTGAAAATAGCCACTATCAAGAAAAAAATTTATTTCAAGTCTACACTAATGCAGAGCAAAGACTTTTGCTTATTCCCTCCATTATTGTGATAACTGAAGCTTCATATTAAACAACCTTACAGTATGTACAAGTGAATTAAAGTTCATTTCAACAGCTCCTATGGGTTGGTGCGAAAGTTGATTACCATGTGGTCATTAAATTGTAATAAAATCTTGTTGTGAGCATCATCCATAGATAGTTAATCAGAGTGAGATATTTAGCAACTTTTGCAAGTGTTAGGAACATGCATAGATCTATTAAATGAGATGATGAGAGAGGCCAGCTTAACAGGCAAGTGACACTCGAAGCTTTCTTATTAAGGGACTACCTGCTGAAGATACAACAGATGTAGAAAAAACAGATTTATCATGAAAGTATTGATTAAACACAGGAAAAAGGAAAAAAAAAACAGAAGATGGATGAACAAGCATTGTAATAATGTATACCATTTCATAGCACTCTAGTCCCATGCAATAGTGCAGAAGTCAAGAAGTCAGTTTCACAGACGTGATAAAAAATTCAATGAAAAGTACTGTATCAGTAACATTAAGAAACTGATCAGTAAAATGACTTGAAGTTGAACTGGGCTGGAGTATTTCATGAAAATTTTAAATTCATTTTCAAACCTGGCTAGAAACAAGCCACCAGTCGTGAAACATACAGTTAATGTTGAGAATTCACTCAATTCAGTATTATTTTCTGATTTACTGACAATGTAATTCAAGCTTGCTATAAAGTTTTGGCCTCTTAGTAGGTAAACCCCTCATCTTTGGCATGCTTTACAGCATACACTTCAGGTTTTAGTAATAACGTTTATATGAGAAATTGCCTCAAGGTTGAATTAATCAATGAAAATGCACTTGAAGGCTAGCCGCTGACAAGTATCAGTGCATGATGGATTATAATTTCAATGCGGACTGCAATTTTGCAGTTTTAAAGCACTGAGGATGCATTGGAGGTCTTGAAAGAGAACTATGTAGTAATAGATGAACTGTTTGTGTATGTGTTTGTAGAAATTGTAAAAATACAGTATAATAGCAAAATCATTTGTGCTCTGTAAATAAAATGTACAACAATATACGGAGCTGTCTCTCGCTCAAAAAATAAATACTGTATATAAACAAATAAATAAAACAGAAACAAACCCAAAACTCAAACAAATATTTTGCACCATGACAGAAATTAGAAGCAGTTTCATACAGTGTGTTCAAAGCAACACCTTTTTGGATTAATGTTCACACCGCAATGCCTCAGTACTATATTGCTTGTACATGTGACAGAGTACTGTGCTGTGACTTGTTTGCAATTTCTGCATGTGCAGTACATTTTAACTGTACACTGCGTACTGTACACATACATTTACATGATACAGTAGCAAGCAGAAGAAAGTTCACTGAGTATACTTTCATTCATGTGCCAAAATGCATCTCCATACGGTATTTCTGTTTAAATTTAACAGTGATAGCTATACTAATTTGATTACTTCAAGTAATCATTACATATAATACTTCCAGTAATTATGCCAAGATGTATAGTTATTTTCCACTGCAGGAGACTTTATACTGTACTAGATGTATAATGGAGCACTTGTGGTTTTAGCTGACACACGTGTGTTGAGCAACTGTGGATGAATCACACAAGTATTTTATATTAAAAAGTCAGTCTATTATAACCTTACCACAGTATTTTACGTGAAGGAGTATTTAGAGTAGTTAAGTAAAGGAAAGGTAGATATTAATCCGCAGATAGGAAAATTTGATTTTTAATGATTAAAGGACTGGATCCAGAAAAACTACACAGATTCTGAGTGTTGGAATAACATATTGTAGAAAAGAATAGGTTCTATACCATTCTGATATTGGAAAATAGAGTTCACAATCAGTTATTCATATTTGATATCAGTGTTGATAATGAATGGGGATGCAAGATGTGTTTAATAAGGTGTGATTTTCAGTGTCTTTAAAGGGTATACTAACTCTGATTGGGGTGACTGCATTTTCCCTAAATAGGTGTTTTTGATCCTTACATATCTGAGTGGTGAACCAGCCAAGGGTTTAAATCAGTCTGCATCAGGTTTTCAAGCTCATAAGCATTATCATTACATTGAGGTTGGCTATAGTAGTTTCATTTTGATGGTATTGTGAGCTTATGTAACATTTTGTACAGTACAGGTATTTGTGTGCGTAACTGGCAGATATGACATGGATGTATACAGTTCAGTAGAGTAGCAATTTATTGTATGCTATAGAGACATGCAACAAAAGAAACTGAAACGTAATATTCATTCAAGCTGCAAATTACTGTACACTGAATAATTGACCTGAGGTTGCATTTGGTGGACAGAGATAATTGTTGTCTTTGCATTTATTGATAGCTATTGTGATGAATGACTTTGTACAACCATGGTATGATACTGTGCTACAGTAGTTTGGTATAAGGCACTATCACTTCTTACATTTTACTCTTTATAATACTGTATGTTAAGTAGTATCCACTGTCTAGGTCTTTAATAGGCTCTTGATGTTACAGGGTCAGTAAAATTTAAGTACACCCAGTATCCTCTAATATGGTAGTTGTCAAGAAATGACATCAATGCATAAGATCTACAGCATCATATGTTGAGATACATGCCAGTAAAATTACTACCCAACTTACATGTAGTAGGTTGTTGAGGCCATGGTTTTATTATTTGCAATGATTTTATCATAAAAGTTAAACTCTGCAAGCTACAGGGGTGTATGCAAATTTGAACAATGTTCTATAAAATGTCAGTACTGTTCAGTGTTGCTTATGTTGTAACATGTACAGTTTTGGGATGTTATAAAAGTTTGATGTGTAAATCATCCATAGCATTGTGTGCAATGTACTTTACAAAGAAATATATATGTGAACATCGAAACTAGGGATAAATATTTCATGAAATTTTCATCTTATTTTGTCAGAAAATCATGGTTGTCAGTATAACAGAAAGTTGGGGGAGCTTAGGAGGCTCCATCCCAGGAGATCTGGGTTTTTCTCCCCTCGGAAATTTTGGTAATTGGAACAAAATTTACCCATTTTTGTACATGAAGGAATTGAGGAAATGTGACTGCCTTCCCAGAAAATTAACTCGTTTTGCAGCCCTGCTTGAGAATACTACAGTATGGTGTTCCTTAAATGTCTGTAGAGAAATTTATCATACAGTCACTGTGTTTTTTATGTCTCAGCCTGTACAGTATACAGTATATATGTGAGGAATTATGAGCAAGAATTACTTTACCAAGGTGATTTTCTACTTTACATATGTTAGCCTATATACTGTATGTAAGCACAAACTACCATACTTGTTTCAACTAGATAATTAATTCGAGTACATAAACTCATTTAAGTTGAACCAGGTTTAATCATGGTTTTATTGGAATATCACTTTCATTGTTAGAGTGCTTTAGTACATTGTGACAATGATGAAAGGGAAATATAAAGTTTCATGAGCTTTAGGTAAAGTATTATTACTGTGGTTCTTCAATCTATGTTTGTACAAAGTCAGCATGTACAATAAAGGTGATACTAAGCAAAAAGAGTTGAAAATAAAGTGTAGGGTCCTTGAGTAGTTCTTGAACAAAAGCATTTGAACTGGTTTTTAGTTAGTGATATTGGTCATTGATTGTTATGCTGGCATCCAAATCATGCTACATGCTATCAATTTAACTATCATTTAAACTGATTATGTAAATGGTATTTAAAGATTGTATTCATATGCAGAAACTTTTCATAATTGCACTTTCATAACTGCAGCAGTTCTGTACTTAAAGTATCACTTTCTAGTTGTACCCTGTTAAACATTTGAAAGCAGTCACAAAGTTTGCAGAGCTGAAGCCTTCTGTTAATTGCTGTGAAAGAGGTAGTGCTAATTAGTTCATTGGGGAATTTCACTTGTTTGATTTGCATAGAATCAAACTTGCAGTAAGAAGAGTTCCTGAAGAGGGAACTTGTTTTTCCAAGCTGCTGTGAGTGTATTACTATTCTTCAGGCTTTGAAGTCAGGACTTGAGGAGCAGTTGTTTACGACGCTAAGTGGCTGCAAATGTGGGAGAAGGCTCTGGCTTCTTAATTACAACAATGAGGCATTCAGGAATCATTTTAGCACCATGCCCCCATTGTGACCAGAAGTCAGCCCTCTGACCTGCCGACCCATCCTCGATTCCCTTTGATGCTCAGCTCTTGGTTGAGGAGTTTTGAGGTCTCCAAAGTTTTGCTGAGTTTATTGTTATCTTATAATGGTTTCCAATCTACTCTTTTCAGCTGTTGACCCCTTTAAGTGGTTCTGTATTTATATTTCTATCTGTATCAGGAAAACTTTTACCAATGCAACCACGAGCAGCATCTGGTAATTTAAAGTTATGATGTTTAAGGATTTCACTTGACTATGGGGAAGACACTGTGTGTGTGGGGGTCTCTGGCAGGTAGGTGGGTGCTAGGAAGATGGTAAATCCATGACATTATAGAGGCTCAAAAGGAATTTCTTTGTGCTCTTCTGATAATAAAAATGATTCGCTGAAATTATTTTGGGCGACCAGAAGTGCAAAATGTCACTGGCCATCTGAGATTGGAACAAATGAAATGTTGCTATGAAAAAATTACCCACCAATGGTATCAAAACAATCAAATTGTACAGTGTTGGTTCAAACAGGGAGGTGTTAGGAAGGAGACACAACATTCTATAAACACTTTGAAGCAAAGTTTGTTTGCGAAGGTAATCTTGCTTTTCTCCTCAGACTAACTATTACAATGGCCAGGATCAAGGAGGGTTTAGTACCTTATTGTTAAAATGACAATGAACAGAATGAACAGTCGTTAACTTTTGTTGCCATTCGTCACACAAACATATGAAATTTTACTATTTTACCTTCATTGGTCGCAATAAATGAAATGTCATTTCTATTAACTTCATTTAAAACTTTCCACACAACTTGCATTTCGAGTATGTTTCTTTATAGCAATGAGGACATTTTCAAAAATTGTGAAAAGTGATTTTGGCTTGAACAATGCTTAAAGCAGACAGTACATCAAATTCTTAGGGACACAAAAGGAAGTACATTGTTTAAAGTTCCATGGACGGTTGTTTACCTAAAGCTAAAAATCTTGACTATTAAAGGCTCGGGGACCCATTTGTAGGAAACCTCATATCATTTCTTCACAAAGACAATTGTTTCAGGAATACTTGGGTGTGAAACAGGCAGATCATCATTCAATAGAAAGGGAAAAGTCAACATTGCTAAACAATAGAAACAAAGGGTCCTGTCAATCAAAGTTTAATACCTGAAAGGAATTAAATCCTTGTTAAGTACTTATTGTTTGACATATTTAATTGTCACGTCTCTTCCTAACACCTTCCTGATTCAAACCACCAAAACTCTAGATTTGTGATCCCTTGTTGATACAGGTATAACAGAATGTCCATAGCTTCAAGCACAGTGCAGTAATATACTTGCATGCAAATTTCCTTAACAACGCTATGCTAAATACAAAGTTGTCTCCATTTTGCAAAGGTGTCAGGCCTGTCTGAGTAACTCTGTAGATTCTGAGGTCACATTCTAAAGTACCAGTTCTTACAGTACAGTAACTTCTAAAGTCTTGTACACGAGTATGAACAAACCTGCAGTCAAGTAATTATGGAGACAGTATAATGTATTAACGTATAGACCCTTTTCCAAGTAGCAGTTACAAAGGATTGTGGGATAGAGTTTTGGTAAGTCATTTTTGGCCACAGTAAAATGCCATTGACAAAAAGGACACACACCAAAACTCAATTGCATAATGTTTTGTAATTCTAATTAGAAAATGGTCTATGAGTATTGAGTATGGTACTAAGGGATAGTCTTGTGTTTGAGGTTCTGTGGTGTAAGATTTCCTCCAAAGCAATATTACTGCAGCTGTATACTGGAGTGAGTGTAATGCCAGTCCTCTAGAATTGGTAAGTGATGTATACCTACAGTATCACAAAATGATTGATTCCCACTCTCTTCTCAATAATTCCATCATTTTTAAAATTGGGTACAGGAATTTCCTGCATCTTTTTGGGAAAATTTGTTGGGAAAAGTTGACTTTTTTATGTTTCACCTTATCAAGATCCCCTCCTTTAAACCCACTGTCTCTCTCTCAAAGTATTTTTGAGAGTGAAATCACCCCTTACCCCAACTCAGCTTCTGATACCTAGTACCAACTACACTGCAATGAAGGTTTGCTAAAATGTAACAAAACATTAACAAATCAAAACAACAAACTGTACTGTAGCTCAGTGACCTCATGTTAGTAATGTTTCATAGACTTAATATGGTGTGGTTATGTTAAATGCATGTTGGAGGGCGACTCCAAGAGCACTTGCAAACTGCATTTTGGTAAGGTCATTTTCAAGGGACTCATAAGCCTTAAAATTTTCAGTGTGTATAACTTAAAAATGTTTGACTGTGAGTATAAGTTCATTCTTATGGTTATTAATGTAGAAAAATGTATCAAAGCTTGAGTATCAGTAGGTACTTACAAAGTCTGAGTGATAGTCTGGTATTTGAGAATATGAAGAGCAAAATATCTCCATACAAAGTCATCTTGTTAAGATCAAAACTAAAAATGTCATTTTTTTTTTTAAAAAATGCTTTGTGGTTGGGCAACTTTTGTTGTGTCCTTTTGGTCTTATTGTCAACATACTCACTGCCTTTTTTGGAGAAACGAAATTCCATCTGAATACAATCTTATTCAATATTATATGTTTGCAGCATGTGATCACAACCTCATCCTCAACCTCAGGCTAGTGACCTCTCATTTAAAACTCGAGTTAACTTCAGTGCATCCTTCCTTGACGTGGTCCTCCCTTCATTATCCGGAAAGCAGTGTATAATGCCCAAGTTTGTCTGTCAGATACGAGTCTGCTTGTATAACACGTCCAGTTTATCATGAGAAAGCACAAGTGTTCCATCCCGATGCCTGCATGCCTCAGTAGCTTTATGAAGCTGTCACCGAAGCAGATTCTCGCAAAGTTCAAAGCTATCACATTCTGTCAGTTTTCTGATGTGTGACAGTCCTCCCTTCTGGATTCAAGCCACTTGTCAATGATATACTGTATGTTTATGTGTTTCTTTTGCTTTCTCCGGCAGGTGTTCTAGAGGAAGCAGAGTTCTATAACGTCACACCGTTAATCAGACTGGTGAAGGAGAAGATTAGGGAGAGGGATGGTAAAGTTTCACCGGTATGTACTTTATGCTGGCATGCATTACCAAAGCTTCTATGTATATGAGCTGTCACTCAATCGTGCTGTGCCCCTTCATCTACTGTTCTTGTATTGTCATCAAATTATAGGAAATAATTTAGTTCTCAAGGAATGTATGAAGTTGTGAGGTTTATTGATTTTTTATCTCAAAACTAGTGCAAATCCTAGGGGTTGCACATGTCTACAAAAATTATGCACTCATTTTTACCTTTGGGTGTTAATTTGAACAGCTTATGTTACAAACTGAGATTCTTCTGAGAAATTAAAGTATGCCCTGAAGAAGTTTTGCCATTGACTTAAAATCAGTATTCCTCCTGCCTTGTTGTCAAACAAGGGGTATAGTTAAGAGAAATCATGTAGAAAATTAAAAAGCTGAGTTTTTTCAAGATTTTAATGTATCAAAATATGCATCTCTTTAAATGTACCAACATTGAGGTATGACATGTGGTCAAGTAAAGCATGTTTTCCTCAAATAAAACAGAGACTGTTACTTAAAGAAAAATAAAAAAATAGGAGACTGGGTTTCTCATTATCATAAAAAATTGCCCAATCTCATCTTGAAACATAAGCTGGAAAATCTCTTTAAACCTCTCCTGCAAGCACTGTTTCTTATGTTTCAGAAAATGAATGTTGCATAGTCATTTGTAAACCAAGAAACAATTTTGCTCAAATTGCATTAATTGTAATGGAGGGTATGGTAGTTCTCATTTAGGGTAATCACATCTACCCTTCTGGAATATGGGAAGCAAATATTTCAGTTCAATCCAACTTTGAAAGAGATACTGTAATTACCAAGCATCATCAATTGGAGTGTCATGATAGAGCATTAGCAATTGTTCATTCGGGGATAGAGAGTAAAAAAAAAGAACTGGCTTTCTCATCATCATCATTAAAAATTGCCCAATCCCATCTTGAAACATAAGTTGGAAAGTCTTTTGAACCTCCCCAGCAAGTATTGTATCTTACGTTTCAGGAAAAAATGTTGCATATTAATTTGTAAACCAAGATACAAGTTGGCTCAAATTTTGAAGTAAGTAAAATATTGCAAATTAAAAAGAGCCATGCATACTGTAAATAGTAATAGAGGGTATGGCAGTTCTCATATGAGGTAATCACATTTACCCTTTTGGAATGCAGGAAGCAATATTTTAATTCAGCTCAGGTTTGAAAGAAATAATTATCAAGCGTTAATTTGAGTGTTGTGAAAGAGGGTTAGTAATTGCACATTCGGGGATAGAATGCACAAAGTAGTTATACTTCATATTCCTGGTTATTTGAATGTCCATAGCAAGTATTACAGGATGTTCATCTGTATGGTCTACATGCTACACAGTACTGTGTGTCTCCTTTGACATTGGTTTGCATCAATGTTATTTACCAGAAAGCTTATTAGGAAATGTAACAGCTTGAGTTTCCTATTGGGGTGAGATTTGATACAGTCTGAGATGCTTAACGAGAACGAACTGAGCGGATTTTGAAGTGTCAGTTAATAAAATTTGATGTTGTTGTTGTGTAAAGACAAGACATTATGGTATTGATTGCAGGGTGTTGATTTGTCATATCTTCAGTACAGGTTGTTTGTGGGAAGGTTCTGAGTTGAGGGAGAGAGGGTATGCAGTATATACAACTATCAGCACTACTTTTATATCATGTACTCTGCAGATAACTAAACTGATTAATAACACCTAAGGTACGGTTTTAGTGAAGTACCAATATGATGGTAGTATTTCGGTGAACATGCTTTTTAAAAAATATAGTGCAAGAGCCTGCAAGGCAGGCTACATTGTAGGAAACTGCAGAATATGAAGAACTCGGAGAAAATTGGCAACTATAGAATTGTGTGCAGCATCAGCACTCAGAGATCTTAAGTTACAATTTAGATTTTCCTATGTTGTTTGCAGTATATGTAATGACTTTGTATTCTGTTTTAATATTGAGAACCCTCTATACAGTAGTTGTAACTGAAATATCCCTTCCATGTAGATGCCCTTAGATGAGAAAAGGAGAATTTAATTGGTTTTCGACTAGACCGGCGAAGGTTTGTTAGACCAAAACTGAAGTAATGCTCTTGCATGAGACCAAAACTGAGTTAACATATTAAGACAGACCATGAATTATGGTTGGCAACACTAAAGATCTGCAATATCGAAAGTGAATTGGGGTTTGTGAGACTGAAGGTGTGTAAGACCCAAAGTGAATTTGGGTTTGTGAGACCAAATCCAACTTAACTGCCTGAAAACTGGACTTTTACTGTCTGATGTGCTAATGGTTGCACGGCTTGGGCAACTTAGCCTACCTTATTTCAGAGTCGCACCTTCTAGCTTGGAGTTGACTCCCCTTTACGTGGAATTGCCAATTCTGGGGAATTTTCGTTATTGTCAAAAATATGCACAAAATGATATTTGGAGTTCCTTTTTTCCTATATCTCAGGTATTAATGATGTATTTAAACATATCTGGCTATTTTTTGGCTTGTCTTTATTCTAATACAAGTTTTAAGGCCACGATGATTCTCTGACATTGGTGGTTTGACACCTCAGACATTGAGAAACCCACAGTTCAGGCCTACTGGTGTATTAGGCCCCTAATACTCATTTGAAGGCAAGTAATTGTATCTTTAGCTGCTGAGATATGTTTTTGTGGCAGTCATGATGTCATTGTACTGTAGGAGTCATGATTCCATTCACAGTCACGACTAATGGACTGTGGGATCCAGACCCCAAAATTATTGGAGTCGCTCAAGCCTTATGGTTACCTCATCCATCTCATCCATTTTCCATTAGCTGCTAACTTAATTTACTCGCAAAATAGCCCTCATTTCAGTAAGTGCAAGTGTGTACCACAACTGAATCAGTTGCTGTCCTGATTTGTTGGTATCACATTGTTGGTGTTTGTAATGGATTGGCCTGCATGTGAAGTTAAAACCATGTAATCAGTACAACAACTAATTCTACATTTAACGTGCATGAATGTACATTTCCTGTGAAGCAATTATCACGGACCGCCGGTCTTCTGCACCTATCTGTACAGTCTCATGGACCTTCGGTCTTGCACACTCTTGTAGAGTAAGTTTTATTCTCATGGGTTTTCGCAATAAAAATAGGCTGGCTTCTTTGTTTCTGCCTATCTAATGTACGTAAATGTCAAGGTGCCTCTGTTTCCTCAGCTCGACAGTTTCACAGTTGCAATGTATTGTAGAGAGTTTCACTTAAAATGGAGTTATGAAGCAGTGTTAAACATATGTTATGTTAATATACTTTCATGTAGTAAAATTATATCTTGATGTATCTTTCCAGGGCCCTAGAAAACATGTTTATCGTGTCATACAGTGTCAAGAAGAAGAATTAACACAGATGGTTTCAACAATGTCAGATGGCTGGAGATTTGAGCAGGTGAGCCTCGCTAAGAAAGGTCATGAACTGCTTCCATGCCTCAGAAACGTTCAGTTTACTTCAAAGCTGTATGAAGAAGGGGTATAGTGAAGATGTCTAAAGACTTCTGCTCATGACAGAAGACCCTTGTAGTCAGATACTGGTGTTACTGCTAGGTGTTGGAAGGAAATTAAAAACATCATTATTGATAAGTTCATTCTAGAGATGTTTTTATGATGTCAGTGGTCAAAGTAAATTTATTTTTTATAGCATTAAAGTTAATGATCGTAGAACCTTTACCAAAGCCATTTAATTGGCAGTCTCCTCCATTACCATGCATGGCTACTCTGTTGGATATGTGGCACCAGATACACCCTTAGTACTGGAGGTTGTAGCATTGAAAACTGCCAAATCCTAACTGGCTGTGTAATGTACCTTCAAAGTTAACCCATTCCATGTCAACTCAGCTGGTGACTGGTAGGCCAAATCTGCATAAAACTAAAGAATTCAGATTCAGTTTTGTTGTACCCATTTTTAGTACTATTAGTACCCATTCCTTATTTCTTCATTCATTAATTTGTTTTTCCACATTATCAAAATTATAGCAACAGAAGAATCAAACAAAGTAATGTGTGAATGGAAGTGAAGTTAAAACTTGTATGGGATTAAATAGACGATCACTCCTGTAAAAAGAAAAGTTAACTTACTAAAACCAAATATTCAGAATAGTCGCGATACATAATGCTGCGCAGTACATAATGTTGCGCACCCGTAAAAATAACACATAAACCCCATCACTGCACATGTTTATGAAGAATTTCAAAGAGCTTAACATACTGTGTTTCATTTTCAGTCACATGAAACAAATTCAAAATAAACGTAGCAAAACTATGACCTTTGTCATGAACTTCTCAAACGTTTCGCTACATGTCCTTCAAAATGGGCACGAACAAAACCTGCGAGAAGTTTTTTCAAGATTTTGGGGGCTTTAAGCCACAAATGTGGGAGCCATTTGCTGCACAATCACAATTATTTTCGTTGTAGAATCAGTCTGTCTTATGTAGTGACACTGGGGAGGTGTCAATAGTTCATTTTCGAAGTATGTCATTTCAGTGCACAACATTAGGTCACTCTCTGGACTCAAAGTCGCATGAAGGTATCGTTAACAAACCTGCCAATATTTCACCAATTTTTTGCTTATCAGGAGAAATCGGTTAAGCAGCTTATAGAAAAGAGTTGTCAAAATCAAGTCACATGGCAGATTTCATTTATTTTGCTGTTTTGACTCTGCAACACAGAATTTACTCACTAAGTGCGCAACATTCCAACCCACCATGCTACCTTAGAATGCCATTCCCATTCACTTTATCCCTTCCCAACCCTTTCCTAACCCACACATATGATTAGTGTTCAGTTATGCCGTTCCTTGTACTTGGTTACAGGTAACCATTAAACCAGTTTGTGTGACCATTAGTTAAGTCTTCAAAAGCTATCCAAAAACCTGACAGTATTCTTCTGTTTTATGGAATCGTAGTAGAACTTAGTTTCACCCAAATGCATTCTTCCGTACTTTTTTATCTAGCTGGTCAGCATAGGGTCATCTTACAACTATGGAGAAGAAAATCAAGCAGAATTTTTATGTGTAGTTTCTAAAGAACTCAGTAACAGTTGCGGTCCAACAGCAAGACCAGAGTCAACAGATAGAGCCAAAGTAAGTGCATATTCTAGTCACTGGTTGATTATCTTGTCATTGTTTACTTGCATTGCACCCTGTCTGGCATACTGTCAGTCCACACCCAATTATCATGTCTGCAGTGAAATAGTAAAACATCCTCTCTGCTGTACTGATGCTCAGGCAGAATGTTTGAAGGCTGTGGCTGGTAAAGCAATGGAGCTTAGCTTGCAGATGATTTGGATATGATCCCCAGTCAGGCTCATGGTAAGCCAAGTTGACAGCATCTCAAGAGCAGACTTGTGGACATTGCCATGAGTATGAGTACAAGTGTAGTGTTTCTGATTGTGAGTATGAGTACAATGCCACAAGTACAAGTGTAGTGTCACTGGTTGTGAGTATGAGTACAATGTCATGTGTACAAGTGTAATATCTCTGGTTGTATGGGCACAATGCCATGAGTACAAGTGCAGTGTCTATGGTTGTGAGTATGAGTGCAATG
>WURT03329370.1:0-24327 GCA_009936505.3 Holothuria glaberrima | reverse complement strand
CTTCTTCCCTCTTCTTTTCCTCCTCTCCTCTCTTTCCTTCCCCTCTCCCCTTTTTGCCGACAGACCGAAAATTTGCCACCAAAATATTGGGGGGGGGGGGGTGTGAAACCCCCACATCCCCGCTCGCTACGGCTCTGATGGTAGTTCATATCAGTGATGGAACAATTATTTTCGGTGTTCACTATCGGTATCGACCGATATTCCCAATTTTCATCTTATATCGGTATCGGTAAAATTTACCTTAAATGTCGATATTACCTAACCGATATTTATCGTCCCATATATCATGAAAATTGTACACTAGTTGAGTATTTTTGAATTCAAGATCCAATATTTAACCCAATCAATATTTCAGGACACGTCTTGTGGTGTTCCGTAGCCTATGGTTAGCGACCGAATGTTTTTTTTTTTCACAAATATCGCCATCGGATAGGTATCGGCCGATATTGATAACTGAAAACGGTAACGGCAATATCGGCTACTTGCAATATCGGTATAACTCTAGTTCATATGCCAATGAAACCCGCTTTAGAATACTGATATGGCTATATTTTATTCAAATTGTAATGAGAGGCTGACACGCTTGATTATCAGGCTGTCTGGGTGGTTTAAAAGTGATGTCATAGCACAAAGCTGGAATGGTGGAAAGAAGCCGAGTGGTCTGCCCTGTCCCACATTCGATATTCAGTACAAGTCACAAGTTAGTAGTCGGCGCAGGCTATTTTGGTAGTATAAAACTGGCACAAGCCGGGGAAATAAACTGGCGGGTAGTAAGGCCAAACAAATGACAAAGATGACAAAGAAGCAGGGACATTCTTGTAAGAAAGTGTCATCAGAAATTTGATCTGAACAGGTAAGGATGGCTACTCAGCTTCTGAGCCCTGTCTTCAAAATTATAATCAGACAGTGATGTCGATGAGCATATACTCACACAATTTCCGACACTACTTTAACCCCTCAAAAAGCATTGTTTATGTGTTCTTTCACCAGAAATCGCTGTGAGTTAAAGCCCCCTAACCCTCACAATCCCAAGGTAGAAAGGTTGAAGCCCACCGAAAGGCCAGCTTTTTTCAAAATGACTATGCCTACGTAGCACGCTGAACGACATATTCCCTATGTAGTCATATCCGCAACGGTTGTTTGGAAAGTCTTAAAGAGGGGTTGAACAAACAGAGTCTTCTCCGCGGGTAGGAACGACTCAGTCAAAACATATACGGTAGCTACATTGGTTGTATAGTGTATCTAAAAGTCCAGAACTGAAAGGAGTCTCATCTATCATGTCACATTCCAATCTTTAACGTACATTCCTGTGCTGAGATATCAAATGTTGAAGTTTATTCATTCAGTAAGCGAGTTTGATAATTCGTGTGCACACGCGCACATCGTCCAAACCGTCCGGATAAACAAAACACTTCCACAAGGGTCCAGGGGCCACGAAATGGACCCAAATTACTGTGTAAGTCAATGGAGGAATAATTTGTGGTGTGCTACCTTCAGTTTGGCTGGCCACCCTTAGAATTATTAACGGTATAGTCTATATATGTACTGCACGAAAGTGAGAACGTACGAGAATGGGGAACGCAGTATTCAATATGTGCTGAGCTCGGTTTGTTTATCCGCGTGTATCCCACAATTCCATCCGGCAACGAATTATCGAACCCGCTAATAGAAAATGATCGATTCGCAAATAGTTTGTTATGTCACTCTTGAAGTGGAAGCTGATGTTAGTTGGGCCCACAGGTAAGTGGGGCCATCCCCTATATTACTACGAAGAAGAGCTGCAAAAAATAACAGTAATGCTCCTCTAAGAACGATCACAGTGTAAGTAGCACTCTCTGCCAGGAGTATATTAATCTACCAGGTTAATCTACAAAATGTTGAATTTTTGTGTTAAATTTTTTGGGCAAAACGTTACGTCAAGTTAAGCGTGTTATACATAGACAAAAATTTTGACCTATTTATAGTACATTAACTATGAAAGGCGTCACATTTTGTCAAACATTTTTTGACAAAATGCGACGCCTTTCTTTATTGAGTATTATCAAGTTCTTGACTTAAATGGAAAATGCAGTCCCCCAATTTGAATTAGTGTACCCCGTCATCCTAATTCAAGAATGGCTCCTATCAATCACGTGGAAATATTTTTGTTACGTATTTCTTTAATTTATTCAATTAAAAAAAATATTTATATTCAATTTTTTATACTGGGACATAATGAACGAAACTTGTAAGTAAATAAGAGGAGTTATGTAAAAAATAGCAGATACTTGAAAATGAATTGTGTGGGCGACTGCTTTCTCCCCTTAAGTGTAGGTGTCTAATCTTTGCTGAACACCGTCAATTTGAGGTAAGTTGATCAACAATGGTGGGGTACGTTGAACATAGTGATCTACCCACTTAACCATATTAGCAAAGGCTAACTTGTAACTACATAATTAACACTAATGTGCTCTCAGGAAATATGAAAACTTGTCATTTTATTAAGTAGTTACCACCATCGCAGAGTTTCATAGAAATACCTCATGTATTAGGCCAACTGTGTTGGCTCAAATTGACCCACGAGTGAGACAAATTGAGCTATTGCGGCCTCTATTTTAGTATGTTGTAACTAATAAGTATTCTTAATTAATTGATCATACTGCAACATATTGAGTTAGACCAGTGGCGTACGCAGGATTTTTCTCAAGGGGGCCATGCAGTATGTTGAGTGATCGCCGGCCTGGGGAGGGAGTGTCACCCTGAGAGTTAAATTTTTTTTTGAAAATTGGGTGTCTTTACATGCAATGTGGTGCCACATATGCTACCTCTTGAAGTAAAATTTTTGTTACAAAATGTGGGTATTTTAGGAACAAAAATAAAAGGGCATCTGTGATCACCGGCCTGGGAAGTGGTGTAAGGGAGGGGATGTCCCCCTCCCCTTCGAAAATTTTTGGTAAGTTAGGTGTCCTTACATGTAATCTGGTGCCACATATGCTATCTTTTGAAGTAAAGTTTGTGTTGCAAAATTACGTATTTTTAGGATCTAAAAAAAAAAAAAAAGAAAAGAAATTGGCATTCGTGAGGGGGGCATGGCCCAATGTCCCCAGCGTACGCCACTGAGTTACACAAATATTTGTGGTTCATACAACGTTTATAAGGTATGTAGTATATTTTTCTTGTTTCATAAAATTACCTCTCAAATGTAGAAAATGGCTCACTCAACTCAAGCCTTCTCTACTACTCGATCTAAATTCATAATTTCTCTTTGTTTTTCCCTTTTCTAAAGTCACTGTACCTTGTACCAAAATGTGTTGCTTGTCTCATTGTTAGTGATAATATGATTATGCAATCCCTTTCCTAAACAACCTGCTCTGCCAGAAAAGATTGATTGTTTTCAATTGTTTAACATCAACATATCAGACATCTTTCAAACCATCTCACCAGATGGCATCTAAACATTCTACTTGCACAAAATTTCCCAAAGGGGAATGGTGATAAACACTGGGCCAACGCATAGGCAAGATCATGTCGAAATGGGGTGGAGGGTCTTCTCCTGGTGTGTGTGTGTGCGTGTGTGTGCGTGTGTGTGTGGGGAGGGTTATTACCACAGTAGCCCAAATGACGAAAAGAGGCACTGCTGAACCGCAGAGCCGCCAGACTTTTCGAAGAGGGGGAACTGGGGGCACAGCGTTCCATCGGAGTGGCACACCAAAATGAACGACTGAGCGTCGCCGGATGCGTTGTGGTGATGCTTTGGGGTCCAGGGATCCAATGTCGGGCCCGTGGTGGGGACCAGGGACAACGCTCCAGTAATGGTTCAGGGGAAGACGCCCCGGAGGCTCTGGGGTATTTACAAAGCTGTGACCATTAAGAATGAAGTATTTAACTATTTAACAAAATAGCATTGGATCTGCACAAAGTAGACCAAAATAAAATGGAAATCACAATTTGACCATTTTTTCTAGCCTTACTCGACCTTAACGATTTAATTATTCGGAAGGGGGAGGGGTTGCTATTAGGAAAGGCGGGTCACTTTAAGATTTGCATTGGGCCTTAAAAGTTATTCCACTCATAATGCCCAGCAGAAATTAATGCTAAAACAACTACCTTCCACGTATGCCACTGAGGGGAAGCCTTCACATTACAGTATAGAAGGTGCACGCATCTACGGCTGCGGATCCGGGGCTGGCAGGGAAAATTTGGAATAGAAACCCTTGAATGTGGTTTATTCGGTTTTGGGTGCCCTAAAATGATATTCATGAAAAACATATTTCCTGCATTTTCTTCACCAATAAATGAAAGAAACAGTGGTTCGTACCAGATGGTACCACCCCTGGTACACTCTTAAATGAATAAACTCACATTAGCCTATCCTCATATTCACTGGATTACATGTTGAAGAAGGCAAGGCAAGGAAAATATTTGAAAGTTTTCAAACACAAAATGTGACAAAAAGATAATCTGTACTTCCCCGACTGTATTTCCCAAAATGGCAGTCCTTCACATAATTCAGCAAATAGATGCCATGATAATCGGGTGTCGAGCGAAACGCGCCGCAAAATTGTAGTTCTGAGAACCTTTGTGCAAGTTTAGCTGCATGATTGACTGAAAGTGACACTAGGTTCTCGTGTTCATATCGATATATAAATGGTGTGTTTGTGCATATTTGTTTTAATACACAGCTCATTGGGAAGGGGGTTACACGGGGCACAGTCAACGTTACGTTTAGGGGAAGGTATCTCCTTCCCCAAACACCACCTGGCGATGCCACTGGGGAAAGCCCCTACTGCCTTGAGGGTCGAGTGGTCCGCCTCATAATTTTTCTTGGAAATTTGTAATGCATGTCAAAGACGCAGGGAGTCATATCGGATTTTTTCTCAATAAACACGTGATTTAGGGCACAAGTTTTTCGCACTCGGGTCATGGTGGGTTGGACTTCCACCCCGTGTCTACTTCCTACCCGGTTGCACTGGGCTATAAGTCAATGTCTACAGCAAGTCAGGAATAACTCATATTATTAGGCGTAGGCTGAGTGCAGTGTTAAAGGTCTGGTGACATGCCACCAAAAAGAGCTGTTGTACTTGTCAGTTAGAGAATTAAGTCTTCCAATGAAAGATCCGTTGGAATTATTTCAATATCTTTTACCGTTCTCAAAATATTTATACATCTTCAAAGTTTGACGGTTTCTGAAGTGGCTCATTGCCTATGCAAAAATAATGATGTGGAGTGTTGCACAGAGTTAAAATTTCTTTTGTTAACCCTATATAAATTATCTCTTGATTACAGATCAGATAGTTTACAGTTTGGTGAGTGATATCAATATTTCTCAAGGAAACAATTTTAACGTCCATTAAAAGCCCCCCAGGGCATAACAATGCTACCAGTGCCCTTGAAATTAAGGTTGAAAAAAACACAAAGGCTAGCATTAGCCATATATGGTATTTCCATCTTTCGATGTAACATAAGTTGCATATTTTAGCTTATGTTTATTCATGATACAAGTGTGGAACAGAAATTACCCTGTAAAATGGTCAATATTGAATGGATTTTAATGGAAACTGCGGCCATATTCTTGATTTTTAATGCTTTTTACATGAAATATCCAACTATGTAATTTTTATGTTGCCGGACCTTTAAGGTTGAAATATGTTAGGCTGCGTTCTCATGTTGTTTTGTTATCAAGGTCATATACCCGTCACATCGTTTTGTTGTCAAGGTTTACTTTCGAGTTTTTTCACTCTTTTCTCGTGGTTTACCCCTGGGCGATTTGTTGGCCTACATTATGAGCTGGACAGCTGTTTCTTCGTTCACCGAGACCTAGATTTAGTATAAAAACGGATATGCATGACTAAATAGATCTCGTCTTGTCTTCGATTTTTTCCTAATAAAAGAAAAAGAAAAAAGTTCTGATAACGAACTCTCGAGGACATTAACACTGGGTAGGGATAACCGACATCAGTGTTAACAATTGACATTTCGAATAAGACTTTCTCTTGCCTGCCCATAGCTTCTCAGCAAAAGCGTCAACACTGCTCCTGAAGGCTAGTGGGAGGGGGTGACCTTGAACAGAAGAACTTCATGTGCGAATCGCGAAGCCGTTGAAGTTAACGATCCGGGTTCACTTAAAGTCCATGGAAAAATTTGAAGGCTAGATGATTATTTGTGTAGTATGAAATATTTTTTACCAATTTAAAACTTCAAAAGGCTGTTTCCACAATTTTTAGTTTGATTTCAGTGAATCAGATATATTGCAAGCTATTGAAACAAACATGTGCCTAAAATTTTTCTAAGAGTACTGAAAGAACGTAGGGGGGGGGGGATCCCATCCACTTTCAAAAGTGGGCGCGTGGATGCCCCTCGTCCCTCGCCTGCTGACGCCCATGCTTCAGCGGCCTCAAAGATCAACGCATTAATACCCCATTTGAGGAGCATTTTGAAAATATCCAAATCAGCTACGTTTAAATGAGAATTTCTTCAATAAGACTGTAATAAAGTACGTATATAAAACAAGCCTGAAGTAGTTGATAGACAAAATTGCATTGACAATAGCCGAATCGTGACGTGGCGAAAGTGAATATGAATATTTTGGCAATCCAGACTCTAAAATGGTGCTTGTTCCGAGGGTCAAGTTTGAGAATCGAAAATAAAGCCCTCAAGAGCAAAAAAACTTGTGTATTTCTTTAGGAAGAATCTATCATCCACGGGTTGCCCTATATTTGGCACAAGGCATTGTTCCACGAACAGGACATATCTCTCGCTATCTCACTGGCGTTTTCCCGATAGCGCCCCCTAAAAAATTCCTGCAGGTGTATCAATTGACGTGTACACAAAGGAAACAAATCCCAGGTTTGAATATGGCTAGATTTTAACAAGCCGTAGCGAATCGAATCGATTACTTCCGGTTGATAAGCATGTGTTTAAATTGATTACAGCTAATAAGTCGGCTCGTTCCGCTCAATATTAAACTTTTGAACACGTGCACGTTGAAAAGAATCGAAAAAATCAGAAATAAATATTGAAAACAAAATATTGAAGATCATCTCAAAATTGTGTCAAGTGCATTCACCGATTATTTAGCTAATCCGAAATCTGTTTAAAATCCGTTGCTATGTTTGAAATGATTTTTGCAAGAGGGTCATTTTAGGAAATTAACTCATTTCGCGATATAATATCCAGCCAGTGTTTTTGTTAAGGATTAAGAATTGATGAACAAACCAGAGTATAAGATGTTATAATTAGCCCATCTTGCATGAAGTTCCTATTAGTTTAACTTTGATTTAAGTGTCAGATAGGTTACAGAGATATGCTTGTTCAGCCTACTTTGTACGGCGCATGTACCTGACACTTGACACACTTTACAGCTTATCTTTCGTCAGATTGTGAAAAAATTTTCAGTTCCAGACAACAGCGTGGGAATGGTGCAAATTCTGCTTAGTTTTCAGACTAAAATGAAACGAACGGAAGGGAATAATATACTCAATAATTTTCAACCAGTTCTAGCTTCATTTTAATGTTTTATTAGACGAAAAAAAATGAAATGTTTCAAGTACATCTGGAACATTCTAACACTGTTATGTCGTCGTGACCAAATTTTAATGAAAAGTGAATAATTTTATAATATGAATGAACTTAATCGAAAGGCCCTAGTATAAAAATTACACAAGTTCTAACACACTCGGACATGAGTTAAAAAATTCCATACATTAATTGGTGATGTCATGTAAATACTACACTTCAAGGTTGTGTTTGGAAGGATTTCATGTCTGTGAAATTTGAGCGTTGTAGAGAATATGTGGTAAAACTCCCTAAACTGCAAAATATTACATCAGGTTAACTTGAAACCTCAATACTTCAGTACTTCCTCATTTTAGCATAATGTTACGTAACTTATTTTTACTGAGATTTTTATTCCAATTTATGGTTGGAAGTGCGTTAGACTTTGATCCTTTTTTTTCTCGAAGTTAAGCGAAGTCGATCTACATAATATGAGACACCAAAGTGTGGAATATTTAATAGGAAAAACATTGAGCTCTCCCGTGAAGATGTCAAATGTGTCACCTAACTGTGATTGTTATGAAATTTCTCGGTTTAAGACTGTTTATTCTTTTTAAATTTCACACACACACATATATATATATATATATATATATATATATATTCCTTGATAGAACAATTAACACAACTTTCGACCTATATATATATATATATATATATATATGTATATGTAAGTTAGTTTCAGACTCCTATTTCATCACGAATTGTCAAAAAAACCAACAAGAGTAAACAGATACACTAAACAGATAGACCACTCATCTGACTGTGGATGGCGGCTTTACACATTTCACGTTTAGTTTCGAGATAACATATGAAAAATGCCTGACTTAGTATGTCCCCAACCTAAGAGACCACCAAGACACTTACAATAAATTGTTCGTCAATTGCTATTTCTCGCAGTAATTAAGTTACCAATAATTTTAATTAATTAATAATTATATTTAATTCGGTTTATTTTGCAGCTGTTTTCAAAACCAGTTTCATTGCTAAACAGATATGAAACTTCCAGATAGTGCCAAGCGTTTCAGTCTGTTTTAAATATAAGGAACGACTGGTCCACTACGTCTATTTTAAGTCAAGAATGTCAACCAGTGGAGTCGCAGAGGACATAACCCATGTGACACTTACAATGATTAAACGCGTGTTTACACTCTTATGGTGTGTTAGTTGTCTGTAGAATTCAATAACGCTATTATCAATCGAGGTTTTCAATTAACCTAGATTAGACAAGAATAACATCTGTGATAGTGTACCTGTAGTGGCGAGAATTAGGTCTAAGGCAATTAAAAGGAGGGTTCTATAAGCGGATGATCTGTTATCCTATTTGTACAAGCAGAATAAAGACAAAAGTTGTCTTATAAATCAGATTATTCATATGTTTAGTTCATTGAGGATTCAGAACTGGAAGGAAAATACAATCTTTCGGATTGATTTCCCCGAACTGTTTTGCAAAATTTCTTTCCGTCCAGAGAAAAAATTAAAATAATCTTCTGGTTAAAGAAATAAACATCTTTTTAGATTAAAACTGTTACGTCTGTGCGTGAACTTCAATGAGCACTCACCGTTTTGAGGTCACCTATATTCTGTGTTTTTCTGCAATGAAATAAAAAAGAAAAGGAAAGACGAGAATTAACAAAAAACCGTAAATATATGAACTTTGAATAAAAAATATCTTGAAGTGATGAAATGTATATTATACAGATATATGCTGGTAGCTTGCATCCTTGTCTAAAGAATAGTTGATGATGCATTTGAAAAAAAAAACTGATGATGTACACCTACAAATTACCGATACTATGAAAAACGATGGCCGCTAGAAGCACTACGTAACTCGGCTTTCTTTGGATCACCCGACCCGGAGTTAAGACCCCTCCATGCAAGTTCTTCAAATAATCTCCTTTTTACCGTAATAGGTTAGGATTTATAGAATTTACTCGACATCAATACAAGCAAGAAGGCTGACTTAATTGAGATCTTTCCTCGGCTATGCAATAAATTTTGATATCTAACTCACAATATATGTTTAATTCTTGTTCGTAGCGCAGTAGCCTATACCTGGAGTTGACTCCATAACCAATTTATTATTAATTTATATTATACATAATATACTGCTGTAAAATTTTGTCATAAGCGGCACCTCAAGTAAGCCACGTTTTGAAAGACGGCCCCCCTTTTTACAAAGTCAATTAAACATGTTAAAGGAAAGCTACTGATAATAATGGACTCCTTTGATTTAGACTTGGCTCTCACTGCATGGGTAATAAAGTGAACCTGTAAAAACATAACCCTGTCTTGGTTGATGTTGGCCTATAACGTATTCTTTTCAATAATCTGACTATTTTGTTAAGAAATTATTTCCATGCAAAGAAACTACTAAAGTTACTTTACATGTGCCATTATTATTATTTTTGTAATATCATGAAGACACATGTAATAGAAATCAAAGGAACTAACCCGTAGCCAAGGAAGGACGAAGGGAGGGGGTGGGGTCCCGTGCAGAATTTTGGACTTCCTCACTGGAACTTCGATTGCCTGAATGGTCATAATGAAAAATCCCGTTCAATGACACATTTGCCTTCCAAGTTAGAATTCCTTGTTCACCTGATAAAGGAGAACTTGGAATTTAAGTAGCAAAAAGAATACATAAAATTAAAATTAATAACATCAAAGGTTAGAGTGAATGGTACCTATCAATTAGTATTCGTCGTCAGCTTAATTACTTGGAAATAATCTGTAATACATGGTGATAAATGGTGATGATGAAAGTCTCAGTCGGTTCATAACATTCATTACAAGAGAGCCACAAACACTGATAAATGATAACAGATATATGTTGGCAACTGAAGCTTTTAAAAGACGTTAATTCGAAAATAGGGTTTACTTAGAAATAATTTTCAAACAAACAAATAAATGTTTACAACAATATGATGGACACATCTACCCGCCAATTGCTTTCAAATAAAGTCAGGAGGTCTCTTATTCTAAACTGAAATTTTTGTTTTCGTTGAAAAAGTAAAAATGATGTCAAAGCTTGTGAAAAAAAGTGTACTATTGTAAAAAGCAACTATTTAACATCCGTTTCGAAATACTAAGAGTAAAATCTTAATGTAAAGTATTCGGCATGTTCTAAAATTGAAAATTGTTCCCGCAAAGTGAACAGACAACGGCCATAATTTGAAAAGAAGAAGATTTGAAGATTATGTGAACTTGTATAAAAGTGTATCAAGTTTTCTAGAAATGGAACACTTCGCTAATGACTTAAACAGTTATTCTCATAACCAGGTGGACAAGACAATAATACAAAGTAGGTCATTTGAGGTTCGAATAAGAAAGTTCTATGGGTACTTCGACCCTTAGAAGTCCCGTCTATCGTACACGAAAAGGTCAGTCCAGGTTAACCGCCAAACAGTCTCCCTTGGTACTGGGACCATCGAGGGAGTTAATACGGTGATGTTTCCTACCAACGACGCAGGTGCACGGCAATAAGGGTGGAAATGATTTGATTTTCTAAAGAATGAATAATCTGTCCTCCCCACCTTTCACAATTATTCTCGATTGCCAATAAGGCAGTTAAAGGGTACTTGGGTGAGTACCTTTGATCTGACCGCCCAACTAACACACTCTTTGTAGTTTTATTACCCAATTCATTTCGTCAGAGCGCTTGTATACTCATCTGATCTGGCCTTTGAGGGTAACCATTCTGTGGAAATAGTTGAAAGCAACCTCAAACAGCAGTTATACAAACTCCTTTTGTTTGCCAGTGCAACGGGCCGATTACTGAGCGATGGCTATTTAGACTCCTAATTGAGCTGACCAGTATGAAGCAAAGAGTCCAACCAATTGATCTCCGACCAATTCCAAGCTGTTAAGCTAAGCCACGCTCCAATTAATTTAGCTACCAATTAAAAGCACGAAGCGTTAATGACTAGTATAAAATTAAGCCACGGAACTCGTCGTTTCAATTACATGATTAGAAGGTAGCGGTGAAAACAGTGAGTGTTCCCGGCCAACCATTGACTGGCTACGTCACTCGAGCGCCGCACTTGAAGCTAGTCGCATCTGCCCAGGTCTATACAGAAGGTCTTCAACCCGGAAGCTGCACGGCTCGTTCAACTCCATTGCAGCAAATCTGTCTCACTCACACAACTGGTGTTTTCTTGGTATACGAACTTAGAAAGAGTACATAACCTGTTATGCGGTGGGGAGTTTTATTTTCACATCGAAACTTAAAAGTATTTAAGGAACAACCGAAGTTCGAACTGAGATTTTTTGAGGTCGGAATGGAGACTTTTAAAAGAGTTGCCTGATTTGTGTGCAGTAATCGACTTCAAGCATTAGATGTATGTTCCTTTACAAACTGTCGTTCAATTTAGGGAGCAAGTGTATTTTTAAGTTGACTGACTTATAGATTAAGTTGAGAAAATAAAAGCAAGAACCACCACATAAAATGCATCCCAGTGAAGATACCATTTTAGGACCTGTACAAGGTCCAGGGACGCCGAGTTCCGATCAAATGGGCCTAAGAAACAGCCAAAATACTAGAGACTGTAGCCCGTTGCCGGCCTTATCGCCCTGCCGTCACCAAGTTGCGGACCAACCAGATTCCGTGGCCGATGCGCCAAATTCTACCACAAAATACCAACCTACCTCTTTTTCTGTTTTGGACATTTTGGACCCACACAAATTTAAAGGAAGAGCGAAGAACAGGGGTTCAAGGGAGTTTGATAATTCCTCTTACTTCGTAGACAACAAACAGAACTTGGATTCTCGCAGTAAACTTTCTCTTCATAGAGGAATTTCGTCACCTGAAATGACAGGTATTTTTTTCTATTCTTTGTAACTTTTTGTTTCCACTTTCTTATAAAATTATAGCGTAAAGAGCCTTTGCAAGAGTAACATTTTCCTAGAATTGTATAGGCCATATACATAGCCTATAGTACATGCAGTGGAGGGGAAAGTAACGTGAATGTACGAAGGCATACGATATTTCTTAAAATATAATAAAATCCTTACGTCATAACTTTATACTTTTAAGATCATAGATAGACCATAAAAGCAATGCATATATAATCTAGGTTAATTTTTTTTCAACTTATGGGGAATTCAATGAATTGTATCTAGTACGGTAACTGCTCGTAAGTTTTAGCATCTTTTTCAATCCTAACATGTCAGTTACATCTCGATTTCCCACAAGAGGGCCTCCTGTAGATTTTCTCGATTTTTAAAGTTTAAAAACTCACAGTATTGGCAGTTTCATTTTCGAATAATAACCACTGCGTTCTCTGACGTAGCGTAGGCCTATGCAGAATTTCACATTCCGACTACTGTATTATACCAGGGAGTCCCTGATTGTACGCTCTCAGGTACAGTACACCTACATGTATGCTGTCACCATACCGCTAGTTTGTTTTCCACATGTTTAATATAGATATCTCCGAGTCATGAGAAGTTCGTAAATGACTGATTGTTGCAGTTTTAAGAATTTCGTGATTAGTTTAAGCACTACTAATAATGCTTCGAATTCTTGTTGATGGTCACCAGATTGCGATGGTTTCACTCGTCGTGTCAGTTTTGACAACATGTAATTAAATTCACAGGCTGTCACACTCCGGGTGCAAGGATTTTGTTATGAAAGAAAAATTGACGTCTTGTTTTATCAAGTATAGGAGTTGCAATCACATTAATACCATGCACAAGGTATTCCAATTACGAAATGTTACGGTCTACTTCTAGTCATATGAAAACAAGGAGTAATAGTAAAACTCTACACGTGACAGTCAACATATCTCCAGCTCTTTGGAAAAGTGGCTTTTTTGTTTTTGTCTTTTGCCCTAAAATATGGTATTCAATGACCATAAAATGGTTCCAAAAAGCAGAAAAGGGTTTCCTTTCTCTGCTTTTGTATCTCCAATTATTGATCAGGATTATTCAGGAATAATTTTTTCATCTTTTTTTTTTAGTGTTACGTATGCTCACAACTCAAAACCAAATTTTTGACTACTGTTAACATTTTGCACCACCGTACAGAATATAAAATGTACACGTATTACTGATGCGAGTTTACTTCAACAAATGGAAGTAATGCGGTTAATCAAACACAAAAAATGAATAAAAACTGTCATACTGTCACATTTTTCCATCATGTAGCCATAGACTCCTTAATTTTACTCGCACCACACAAACTATTTTCTTTTATTTATTTTCACCTTGTACACCCAAATAACTAGACGTGGTCTAATTTCTAGGAAAAAGTAAAATATTTCAAACTTTCATTTTGAATGATTTGTTCGAGAAGTGCTGTTCTTGCATTTCTAGCAATATCATAAAGTTTTCGAGAAAAGAAAATGTTGTGTATGTGATACAAAAAATTTAATACCTTTTAAACTCTAGTTTATAGATATAGAATGATAAGAATATCCCCCCCCCCAAAAAAAAAAGAGAGAAAACAGTGGCTTTCTTACTTTGTTTTCAAAAAGTAAGGTTAAGAAAAAACTTACTGCTTTGTGACTCATGAATAATTTATTGGCCCATATTTTCACATTTTAAGGATGCAACATTCACAACTGGTGTGATGCAATTTTTTTTTTTTTTTTTTTTTTGGGGGGGGGTCCAAAACGTTTGCCACATTTTTATTGGTGAGCTTGAATGATTTAAATTTAATGATAAAAGCTATCATCTGTATCTGTCATGCTCATCCTGCAATTTTAACACAACATTTCCTTTGCTTCCTATAAGGACTGCCAGTATTAACCCGTCTCCAACTTGACTTACTTAATTCAATACATTTACTTTCACTAGATAATTTTGTTGAAACTTTATTTCACAATTGCTCACATATATGAAACGTATTAATCTAAATAATGGTAAAACCAAGAATTTCTGGCACGGAATTGTGACCCTTGAGGCTGGGCTGAATTTGAGAAACATAACAACAAGAAAATGTTTTGATAGGTTTTTTATTGAATGAAAACTGTATTAAATTGTTTTATGTTTTCATTCATTTCTTTTTTTAATATTAACACATACAGCGACGTTGGTTATTATTGTTTCAACACACACAAAACTGCAGTAAACTGCAATAGGGACTGCTCCTTTACAGTTAGATGTACATTCTGTTACCTGCCTTTGCCAAGTTTTGCTCGTTGGCATACACGTACTTAACAAACCGCATAGCTTCCTCAAGATTAAAAAGAAATCCTTTCAACGTTCCTTTTAACAAAACTTCCGAATTTTTCCTGTTGAGTGGTACATTCACTACTTGTGGAATGTGGCATATTTCTTCTTGTGCTTTATTATCCTTGAGAGCTCAGTAGAAAAGTTCTTACAGTATGACATCATTAAACTTAACTGTGAAACGAATGCGATTTGTTTCTCCATTCTCTGTTGAACGACGGAGTTCTTAGGGACAGAGATGCTCCCTAATTGTTGAAGGCAGGAGCAGGGAGTCCGTTACACCTCCCCGGTAGGCTGGTACACTGTAAAAATGTCTACAAACTATTACAGAATAACAGAAGTAAAGAAATACAAAGAGGTAACGGAAAAAGTGTTGTCAATTTGCGGAAACAAATTGACAGAACTTTTTCCGTTTCCTTTATGTATTTCTAATTTTTTTTTTTTTGTTCTGTAAATCTACAGAAATTTTTTGCAGTGTAGGAGTAAGGCGGTCCTTTACATATGCTGCTCTTTAGACTATTATTTAATCAAATGGGACAGGGGACGAGGCTCCTACAAAAGCTTATGCCCTGGAAATATTTCATGATTAAAACTTACCATTGACTTAACCCATCTTAGCATACCTCACACCCCCTCCTCTTCTATAAGTCGCCCCTTCTGGTAACTATCTCACCCCCTTCAACACCTTGTCTTGCTATGGGCTTGTAGTGCGCTTCCGTACTTCATTCCAATCAAACAGGCCAGTACTGTAACCAGACAAAGTGTACTGACCGGAAGGGGTGCGAAGTTGCTCCCAGGAGGAACAAAATATTTCCAAGTAGCGAGATGTACTAAAATCAAGGCTATGGTATTTTTTAATTCTCGGGAATATTGGGGCGAAAGTTTAACAAGGGGCACCGTTCCGGGCCCTTTTCATTACGGGCCTGCAGTCAAGAGGATAATCCTTAACAGTGTCTTGTCCCTTGATTGTCCTATTTTACTGTGTGTTGGTCCCATCCACATGTCTACCCCTTTTCTGAGAAGCTTTGGAAGTCTTGTGTTAAAGAGTGATCCCTTTCACACTTTCAATACTCTCCCAAGGTTGTCTGAAATTTTCTTCATCACTTACAAGATTCCTTCTTCCTCTAGAGCTGTACAGAGTGACTCACGAACACTATTTCTACTGCAGTATAAATATAATTATAAATGTAATCCAAAGGGTATTACAGAAATATCGTATTCTTCCTTAAGAATGTAATCACTTTATTAACTTGACTTGAAGGAAATAAAAGGAGAGGGGCATGAAACAAATCATAAAAGAATAGCGTACATATACCCCCAGTATTTTTTTATCTCACAGTCAGAGAATATGGTACGTCAAGCGATTATATTCAAGTCCAATATTAATCCGAACGTTGCTTCAACCTGTTACGTTCTTCATAATGACATATATCACAGCACACCAAACATTACAAAGAGTCATATCACTTGCCCTTCATGTGGAATAGGCCCATCACCTTCATCCCTCCACCCCTTCCCCACATAACCTTATCACCAAACACCTATTTTTCGTCATTTTCTGATTATTAAGTTTTCACAACTGTATAATTTAGACCATCCCTCCGTCGATAACACCTAGTCAATTTTATTCTTTTTATAAAGTTAAATTCATCACATCATTTACGCGTTGTAAATACTTCATTCCATTCATCAACTTAACTGTTTGAGAAATAAATCGACAGGATGTGTTTTATACCAAGGTTTTGGCCTTTTTCTTTTACCTATTTAATTTATCACTTCACCGAACATTAGTCAGAAAGGGAAACGTATAAAACATCATATTATAGACCCTCATTAACGTGAAGGAAGAAATCATTTTCTTCCCATCTTTCCCCCCATACAACCGCCTTACCACGTTTTATTTCAAGTGGTGTGCCTTGAGTTGGTTAATACTCGAATCCGATTTCAACGAGTCCTCATCGTTCCTTTTTAAAAAATGATGATTTCACGGTATATTTATCACCATTTGTCAGATCATATCCAATCCATTTACGCTTTAATATTTACTTTCTCTTAACGATGGCTACATTGAATCATCAATTAGAATACCACGCCGCAATGGCGTTAATGACCTGTGAATTAATAGGGATGTACTTTCAGCAAAGGTGTTTGGAACACACTGGCCGTGACTCCCGACGACGAACCTACACTTGAGCCAGGGTAAAAAAATGACGACATGTTAATTTTTTCGATGTGATTGATGGCCAGTAATTCCTCTTTCTTAACAAGGAGACCTAACGACCTAGAAGCAATCCTATTTTCGACTTCCACCGCCCGACCGGAAAGTTATCTCAAAATTTGTCATCAAACGTTTACCTTATATTAAAGATAAAAGCTTTCGACCGCATTGGAGAACTTTAAATTCATGATACAATTAAGTATGGTAATTGCTTCGCTTACGATTTAGATAACTTCAAACCCTCAAGCCAAATTTTCAAATAGCAGTCACTTTTGGGGGGATAGGACATGTCTTATGAACTACAACGGCGCGGCATCGCAGTGCGGCTCGCGATGAAACGCTGAGCAGTAAATCATACCCTGTAAACTAGAGTTGATAAAATGGGAGACAAATTATGAGATACGCTTAATAAACGGGACATTCATCCTGCTGGTCTAATTGACTGAAAATTAACACTACGTAA
Organism: Holothuria glaberrima; assembly: GCA_009936505.3. Taxonomy (NCBI): domain Eukaryota; kingdom Metazoa; phylum Echinodermata; class Holothuroidea; order Aspidochirotida; family Holothuriidae; genus Holothuria; species Holothuria glaberrima. The sequence continues at coordinate 6,940 of WURT03329370.1, read as the reverse complement.
TCGTAAGTGCATTGCAGGATTCATTCATTGACTGTATGAAATACAGACCCGCCGGCTTTCCAGTTTCATAAACACAACCATAATTTGCTGCCATTTGTTTTTAAATTTACATTAAGCAAACCAAACGAATAAATACTTTGTTATTTAAGCCAACAAGGAAATGAAAATGGGGAGTAATGAGTATATTTTTGAGAGATATTTCGTCACTTCTTATGTTAACCATGGATAGAAGGATATTTCTTCTTTGAACAAAGCAGACAAATCAGGGTATACCGTGTTGGGTATGAGAACAATTAACTCATTTTAAAAATTTGATTAGAGATCATGAAGGCCGATGAATTAGAGTGACATCGTATTGTGTTCCTGAATATTATAAATTGAGTGACCTTTACCTTTGGTCTCGTTTGAAATGTTTCTGCCAAAGACCAATTATTTCTACATTAAAATGGTTTATATTTGCTTTATCAACTTTTTAGAATTGCTGTATGTATTTCGCAAGAACGTCAGATTTAGAAAAAAGGCTTAAGTCATGTTGACCACATTGCTACATTATCACACAAACCATCTTAAAAGGAGTTGTCGAGATTGTAACATTATTGAGAAAAAGTCCACTGGGAGTTATCCTATTCAGGCGAAAAATCCAATCTGATTGCTGCATTTGATAGTTTTAAAGACTAAAAAACCTCTAATAGGAGGTCTTTTATCTTTCAGTTCATCTGGATCAAAAAGTTTTGTAAAGACAAATCCGAGAACCTTAAGGAGAAAGAATTAAAGACAACATTGAGAGGCCAAAGATCTTCGATGTTATTTATCGGCAAGATACAAAAAACCCAATTGTCTTTATTTCTCTAGGTTTTCCCAAAACACTGAAGAATAAACATAACTTTTTACACGTTTTCAACACTATAAGACTCAATTCGTATCCCTGTAGTGTAGCTTTAGCATGTCGTTATCACCAGATCTATGGAGAAGACGATTTCACAAGCCTTATTAACTTTCCTAAATTTCGTCCAACATTCGTGAACTTCATTCACCGTTTATTTTCCTGGTTGCTCCGAATATTGCAGGCTATAAAAGCTTCAAGGATAGCTACTGGGGATCAGGGGGGTCTGCATTTCCCCTTCCCAGGCCCGTAGCCAGACAAGGTACTGAAGGGGTCAAAATAGCTTCCATGGGGCGAAAATTTTTCCAGGGGGCCAAGTGTGTAAAAATGTATTAAGTCAATGCCAACTTGAAATTTTGTTGGGAGCGAAAATATTTCCAGGGAGTCGCCCCCTGGCTACGGGCCTGCTCCTTCCCTTTCTTTTGGACGCAAGTGCGAGGAATTCACCTTAAAAAGTAGTGTAACGTGTGGAATTTCATATCCGAATTTTATGACACACATACTTAGACATTGTTTAGTAAGGTGGATCATATTGGCGATTTCCGGAAACCTGAAAACATGTTGAAAATATCTGGGAGTGTGGAAATGACAAAAACAAGAATGCTACCATTTCGTGATGGTCATGACCTTGTCTGACACTATGAACTCATTTTGAGGATGTTAAATCGACTTTCAGAAGTACACGCCATCAATAATTGCCTGTATTTACAGTTTTATTGGCACACACTTTGTTTAATTGTGGACAGAGATTTCATCCTTGAAGAGATTTCAGAAATGATGATAGAATATATCTGTCTCGATGCACCGATAATCTGTAGTAAAACGAAATTGACATTTCCCGGCGTCCCTTGCTGGGAGCGTCAGGTTTGATGTTCAATAAGTAATCAGTCGTCTTCAACAAAACTTGAAAATTACCTTTAAATATTCCCCTCCCTAGTCTAATTTGTATAGCCCTAACAAAAATCAAATTTGCCAAAATACCTCAGACGAGGCCCTCTGACCCGCTTGTTGAGATTTATCAGCGCTCTTATTTAAAACCGTAGATCTTTTTCCCCCATGTATAGTTGTAACTGTCGACTTTTGGGCAAACTCAGGAACAGGTGTAAATTGGATGGTCGCCCCGTTTCAGGACCCTCCGCTGTGAGTTGTAACAATCTCCGATTCATGTAATAGAGGCGAGCTATTCACCTTGCAGTGCTCTCAGCACGGAGTAATGGATCGCGCCGCGGTGGGTCCTACTTTTAAATTGGAGATATGATAAAAGTTACTTTCAAAACGGCATCAAAACAATTCGCACATTGCATTTTTCTTCCCTCCTCTATCCATTTTGACTTCTTAGCTGGTTTTCTGATGTTCTAAGCCAACGAAAGTAAGCACTAAGCAAAGAGGCTCGCGGAGGAGGCAACGCAGACTTTCTTTATTTTTAAAAGTGGTATCAACCTCAGGGTCACGTTAAGGTAGCAGTGGTAGTGATATTGTTGGCAGGGTATTGGTCACGCTGTACGAGTTTGATAATAATGTGAACAATCGATTTTGAATTAACGTAAAACAAACGGAAAGAAACAAGACTGAATTTTGTTTAATTTAATCCAAAAATTTGCCCCCTCTCACCTGTTCGATACTTTTCTTTTTTGACAGAAGAATCATTGGAACGTGATGTAACCGAAAAGACGCACAACGATGAATGCGACTCAGCATCATCCTTTGACGACCAAGATTTCATCATCAACCGACGAGACGAAGACAGGAACGATTCGGAATGTATTGACTGTTCCGACACCGTGAAGAGACTCGAGGAGGATGAAGAACAAGACGAAGCCAGCGACGGAGGCGGTAAGATGGCAAAGCCCCGAAGGGCAAGGACAGCCTTCACCTACGAACAACTCGTGGCGCTTGAGAACAAGTTCAAAACAACGAGATACCTGTCGGTTTGCGAACGATTGAACTTGGCTCTCTCTCTAAGTTTGACAGAAACACAGGTGAAAATATGGTTCCAGAATCGAAGAACCAAGTGGAAGAAGCAGAACCCAGGGATGGACCCGAATGCACCGACCACAACCTCACCGACATCTTCTGATCATACTTCGTCGCTGCTCGGCACTTTACCTTACTATGGAGGTAGCTTTCTGTATAGATCTCACGGCTCACCTTTTGCCACGGCCCATCCGTCAGTTGGTAGACTAGCACATCCTCTGAGCATGCAGTACCCGGTACTTGCCAGTACCACCTCTTCCGGCGTATTGCATGGCCATTGTCATTATGGCCATATTGGGTATCTGTGAGTCATTCTCTTGCAGTCTTCCTCTATGAAACTTCTGCTGGGTGCTATACATAGGCGTATGGGACCTTTTCGTTTTGGGGGGTGGCACAACTGTTTTGCCCGAATATCATTTTTAAGTAATGATTTTAATTTTTCATCTGAAATCTTCCTGAAATTTTTTTCCATTATCCCAACGTTTGCCACTGAGTCGCGTAATGCTTGCAGCGTCTTTAATTTGTCAAAAGGGCTCAAATTTATCTGGTGGCATGAAAGACAGACCACCAGTAGTATCTTTTCTTTGTCAATTAAGGATGATCCAACAGGTGGAGGGTTGAGCATTTTAGAGTTAAAGAGGTTTAATCATCATCAATGCGAGGAAGATGTCAGATTTTTGGAGGGGGATATGTTCTACAAAAGAGTACAAGGAATAGGCTGAAGTTTATTTTCCTTTGATTTTTCCAATCTTTTTAAATGAATCAAAAAACTTTTTTTCATAGATTCTGCCCGAATTTTGGGTTTCACCAAAATTTTTGGGGGGCACAGTGCCCCCTGCCCCCGCCCCATACGCCGGTGGTGCTATAACTTGAACTAGGAAACAGAACTAGAATCTGTCGAACTAAAAACTCGGTTGCGTCCCCAGTGGCCTGCCCAGACATTCCTCGGAATAAAGATAGATCGGAAGAAAACCGACAAGGAAAACAGTGTTGAGTCTTGGAAGAAGAGGTACAGCATACATAAACGACTAATTCTATAACGGAGGAGTTCGAGGATGGGGCTGGTTGAGATCATTTTCTAACATTACTTTCTATCGCAATGTTTTTCCCATCCTCAAAAGTTGAAATGTCATGACTGGTATCACATCCTGATGAGGTCACACATTGTCAGTAACTGTAATTTACTTCATGCTACCGCGATATATCGTCAGCCGGTACACCGTGAGTCAAAACAATCTTTTGGAAGGTACGATGCTAATTTTTCAAATTCGTGCGAACAGGGAGTTTCAACTTCCTGGTGCGAAGAACAAATAATCTACTCTGTGAACACACTTAAATGTACACAGTCCTAAACCGTAGCCTAAATGTCACTCATATATGATATTTCAAATGTTTTAATGTTTAATGGGCAAAAAATCTCGCTCCAGACATTGGAAATTCTCCATACTAAGTTTCTGAAAGTCTCTTCTCCTTTTCAAACGAAACACACGTATCTATATCACATCTTCTAGACAAAGTACTATGTCCTGTGCCAAGTATAAAATGGTAACGGCCACATCGACACTATACTGTAGTGTGTGTGAGCAGTCTGTTGTGTATTGAATACACCAATGACTTACACATCTTTGCCCAATAAGAGTGATGCTATTGTTTGAATTATGTCAATCATAGTGTGTCCACCAATTGTTAATAGAAATATACGGATATTCCTAAATATTTTTGGATCAACGCAACAGCCCCATTAGTTAAACTTTGAATATTTTGATAATTTTCCACACAGCCAGACGATTTAGGCCTAAATCTGCTGTGACAGGTTTCTGATTACGATTAATTGCACAACGCATACCTCCCGGTGAACGGAGCCAAAAATGTAGTCTTACATAAAGTACTTCTCTTAGAGGTAGGTGGCTGCCTAGATAGCGAATTCATTCCAGTGTTACAGTATTAAAATTTACATACACCACTTTAAAACTCTTTTTATTGGTTTGTCTTTTTCCTCACAACATTACGTCACCGTATCGACGTCTTATTACAACCGATGACGTCATACGTTGTGTGATTTTCTTTTGCCAGAAGAAATATTTTGGTTGTACTGCATACACATGTCGAATTGCTGCACAAAGTTGAGCGTCAATTTTTCAAGGATAGGTGGGCCGGGAACACGAAGTGGCGATGAAATTATGTTTATGCTTCTTCTTAAAACAGGGAATAGGCGAAAAGTCTCTATGAACGAAGGTCTGTGAGACTTGTGTATATTTTCAGTTTATTTATTTATTTATCAATGAAGTATACTAAACAGCTGCCATCGTTTTTCGTAATTAGTAAAATGTAAAAATTTAACAGTGACGTCATGGGAAGTTTTTGGTTGGTATGGGGTATTCTACGGAAGCCCGAGGAAGACAGAAGTTGACCATAGGTCACATTGTTTCTTTCAGTTGTTTTAAAGGGGGTTGGGAATGAGTATTTGTATTTTCTCAGGAGCTGAAGTTACCGCACGTGTCCGTTCCTATCCCGGTATTTAGGTATCTGCTTGTTTACCCAACGAATAACTTAAATCATGTGATTTATTCACGTAGATTATGTGATAACTAATGATGTTAAAATGGTCTACATATGTCTCTTCCGCATGTAATTTATATTTTTATTTGGAAGTAATGTATATACAAGTTGTATAGATATTCAATTTGAAGTTTATATGAATACACAAAAGACGATTCTTGCCAAATTGAATAAATATCCTGACTTTTGTATTATTACTTTTAAACACTCTCGAGTAGACACTTAAATTTTCGTTGCACGACCATGGCACCTTTGGGCTACAGGAAGTTGTCCTTTACGAAACTTTACCTTCCATGTCTTTTCATCGAATTATTTCGACGTCCTTTTGTCCCTGTTTTTTTTTTTTTTTTTTTTTGTTTTGTTTTTTTGTCCTTTGGCCCTTTTCAGCAAGTGGGTTAATGACATTGAGCAGAACTGTTGCGAACGCAAAGTAGGGATTTTAGATCTTAGTGGCATCATACCAGTTAATTCCCTACTTCCCTACATAGGTAAGGCAACGGTTCAATAGCCTTCAATTTCAGATTTGAAAGGGGATAAGCATTCGCGGCCCCAAACCTGAAACATCATCAAATTGTCATAGATCCTCTCATTTCCCTTGCAAGTATCTTTCTTGTCTTTTCGGAAAATAAAAATTGAATAATGAAGGTAAATCATGGACTTATTCTGTGTAAATCAAACAATTTAGTAACACAGATACTGTCACATGATTTAAAAGGACCATTCATGAATTAGGATACCAGGGGTATACTAATTGAAATTGAAGTGACTGCATTTTCCCTATAATGATGAAAAGAAAATGGCTGCTGTAACAGTGGAGTTTGATTTCATTGGGACAGCCGTCGTAAGTCATAGCGTGATATTCCCCACTTCCAGAAGTGGGAAGGGACATGTCCCTCTCCCCTTTTGACTTCCACGTCTGCCAAGTTGTACTGTATTTGAATATAGAAGTCATATAACTGATGCAACCAGTGTCACACTGATCTGTTAGCAGAGTATGCTCAAAGAACTCTACCCTGTTGTAGTAACAACCCTATCCAGTTGCTGTTACGCATGCTGTTACCCCCCATCCTATGGTGCCCCACTACATCCGACCCATGTTCTGGATCACGATGTGGGCACACCGTTTCGATGTTAGGCCCAGTTCAGGGATACAGAACGGTACGCCTTGCACAACCCCACACTAGGGTCCATCGTGGTCAATCACGTCAATATAGGCTCTATTACATAAACCTGTGCTATACGAATTCTCAAAACGAGGTTCACCCCCTGGCAGACCTAGGACTTTCTTGTAAGCCTTGTTTTAGGGAGAGGGCGTATGAGACAGAAAGGATATATTTCTCTTATTACGGTAGTATAACTAGTGGACTAACGAAGCATCTGTCGATAGAGTTGGTAGAGCAAGTCGCACGTTTAGCGGCGAGTTGGTTGGTTGGTTCGATTCCAACACGAAGCACAGTTTTTCCATCATTAGTAGTATCATCTTTCATAATAAGGCAAAGGTTGCCAATGTTAGATGTCAATTCT
>WURT03329259.1:0-24328 GCA_009936505.3 Holothuria glaberrima | reverse complement strand
TATTATATATATATATATACATATATATATATATTTATATATAAGCAGATAAAAATCCGAAGAGATAAACAAAATGGGACAATAGCGAATAATAGGAGATTAGATATTCAATTCTCACAACAAACGTCAGTTGAAAAATAAATTTTCCAATTTCAAATCCAAAAAAAAAAATAATAATAATTTTTCAACTGGGCACTTTAAGCCCCCGAACGTAAAGTTTGACGTTTGTTCAAAATAATGGAATATCTTATCTCCTATGACGCATTGTTACATAATTATCATCTTTAAATTACCCATGACATTATATACACTGTATTGACCTGGCATGTGCGCGGCATTATGACGATTCTGGACGTGCGCGTCTGGAACTCTTTATGAAATCTGCTGTGTATGAACTTGTTCAAATAGCTGATATCGTTGTAGTTTCATATAAGTCGCCTTTGTAAAAGGGTTGAATACCCGAAACGTTGGCAATAATAATTTAAAACATAGCATGAGTATCATTTGTCTACTTTTTCTTATATGTATATATATATATATATAGATCTCATCAGTTGAGCTCAGAGTAGGTTTCAAGGTTTCATATATATATATATATATTATATAAATATTTATATATATATATATATATATATGTCGAAAGTTGTCTTAAACATATTTATTAATTTCAGCTTTTTACATAACTCTACTGCTGGTTGGCTTTTTAAACCACCCCAACAGCCTAGTACGGATGAGGAAACTGTAAGGTGCTAGTTTTTTTGCTATGCTTCGTGTCCTCTCAAAGGTGTGGCTCTTATATTGACAAAGTGCTTTTTACTGAAGGTGAGAATCCCACTTTTATTTTTCACACTATGATGCCATAAAAATACATAAAATTTAAACTATTGCAAACACACTTGCCAGCCGTCCTTTCGTTGTCCTTATTCGTTGTAGTATTTTTGTGATCTCGATTTCATATCGTATTTCGCCACCTTCCCTTTGATACATTTTGGCCATAACTTAGCTGGGGGTGGGCCTATAACACCTACCTAATTGAACAGATACAATCAGACAGTTGAATGTGTAAATTTTCAGGAAAACCCACCTGCTGCGTTACAGTTGTAGTGTACTGGTCAGGTGAAGCAACTAAAGTAGAGGAGCTATACGTTTTGCTCTACTTTTCTTTTATGACCTGATGACGGATTGGCCTCCTTAAAAATTGTAAACTGGTACTTTTCTAGTATAATATAGAGGGGTTTCAATGACGTCACGTGATCACGCGTCTCTTTAGCTTTGGACTTCAAGGGTCCACTGCATCACAACAGTATCTAAGATTATGCCGGACCCGTGTGCTGTAAATACGCTTACTGCACTAGTGTTCTGCACTTCAGTTCCGGGCAAATCCGAATGCGTGACGTCACATGAAATCCCTCTATTAGACTATCCACGGTTATGTCACTGGTTGGCACTGGTTGGCATGGAGCTTGCGCAAGAACACATATGTGTATGTTAGGTGTTGCACTAAGAAAGTAGACGAATTGGAATCTACTTCTCATTCTGAGGACAGTGTACGCGCGCCTAACCAACTCTTTTGCCAACCAGTCGTGACGTCCTTTGTTTGTAAACATGGATGAGTCTAAAGAGGGTTTCATTTGACATCACGTGAGTGTGATTTCACGTGGGTGAAATAGGCTCACAGTTCAGGTAAGGCAGTGATCTCGAAGACACAATTGATTAAAACAAACACATCCCAGAGATGTTTAGTACAGAGCTCTTAGCATTCGCAACGGCCTTGAGCTTTGTATCATGATGCACCCCACTGAACCATAGAATGGTGGGGTGTGAAAACACATTTTCAATACAGCAGTTACAATATAGCATACTGATGACTGATACCTTTGATTGGAATGAACAGATAGGGGGTCCCAGGCTTGAGTAGCGTAAATGCCTCACTTAATCTATTATGAAATTAGATGAGGAGTACAATACACTTTTATATTGTAGGTATGTATCCAAACCTTTTCTTTCTGACCATCGCCCGGAAATCGAAATCTGGCACGGAGACCTACAACTTGAAATCAGGTGCTAAACGATATACATGCAGGCGGTTGATACACTGTGTAACTATTGCAACTATGGAAAAAGCGTTATGGCACATGAGACCAAGAACATGTTTCCTTCAAGTTGTTTCATGTTCGAAATTTAGACAAAAACTAAAGCAGTAAATGATTTGTTTTGTTCTAAAATGGAACTTACAGTACTTTATCAACTACCATTATGATCATGTATACGCGCTGGGAATAATTTCACCTGCTATCGGTAAACACGTGCCGAGGATATTCACGTAGCCATGGCAACTAAGTCCCATTAGGCTTTTACGATTGCACCACAACCATACTTATCGAGCCATAAAAATGCATAAAAAGTTAACCAAAATTTAACAACTCAAAAGCCAAAGCTGGAGTTAATGTTAAGTCTGTCACTACTTTCACCGTTCAATGAGGTAGAAGTTTATTTTGAACATGTATATTCTGGCAATATCGAGATAAAATGGCAAAAAGCTGCATAAGCATTGTTTTCAATTAAATCCTATCAGAGAATAGATATTTTGAAACAGATAACTTCAGCTCTCGAGCGCTTACCTTCCTCACCAGATATCTTCTGTGTGATTTTATAGTTTTGATTATGTTTGAACTCCAGCAAGCCGAAGAGATTTCAAATTTATGGAATCCATAATATATCATTGACCCACAATCCTCACATGATATCAGGCGAAATTTCAAGTCTCGAGACTCTTCAACCCTAACCTTATTTCATGTCTCCTCCTTAACCCTAACCTTGTAATATGATATCATGCATGATAAGCGTCTCTCGAGACGAGAATGTGACACATTAAAAAACAAAATGTGAGGATTTGGTGATCATTGAAACCTGCTTCATACATATTCACGATAAAATGCATTGACATCACAGGCGGAAATCAAGAGGGGGGGGGGGGATAAATCCAACTACTTTTGACAGGGGGACTGACTTAAACAAACATCCCCAGTTTTTTAATTTTAATGCAAATATAAATGCTTTGTTTTATTATGCTAAGTCATCAGATTGAAAACTTCTGAATAGTGTGAAATATGGTAAACCAGAAATTAACTTACATAAAACACTTCAAATATGCTATTTCCGGCGAGCGCCCATCCTACGTTCGTTGTTGTCTTATTGGGTCAGCTAGAGCAGAATTTTCCTAAACGCCTCATACAGCTCCTACCACCACCTGTCCTCCCGAACCACAAGCGGTATTGTGTCTGCCAAGGAAATTCCATGATGCGTTTGACTGGGAAGAATAATTGAAATAAAAGACTGGTGAAAGGGCAAAAGGAAGATGAACTGGGAAGAAGGAAGGGCATTTTAATGTAATTTGTAATTCAGGATGAAGTAAAACATTTTACACTGTCTGTAAAATGATATTTTTGGAGCGCCTCTCGGGTACCCACTGTAGAAAGCTGCATCGTTGCCAATTCCTTTTGGACAGCTTGAGAAGTACTACTGTTTCAATGTTATTTCTCATCCAGCTCGTCCACCCAAAACCCATACACATCATCAAATTCACCGGTCATTGGTACAAATGCAATAACAAAAAAATAGTCACGCTCCAATTTCAAGGTCTATAGAGTAAATTCAACGCCAAAAGATTGTAAAAGGAAATGAGGACTCACCGTTCACGGCGTTTCCCTGTGGCGCCTTCTAAACCGTTGGCTCATCCAACTGGAGACTGGCCCTATGATGAAATTCTGTAGCGACAGGCCTTATAAAGGTAAATTCCATGGACCTCCGTTGAGACTCAAGTGTTCGAACCTGGTCCGTATGGTGTTCAACGGAAAACAAAATGTTTTACCTCCTGACAAGTAACCTTATATATACCACTGCCCACAAGGCCTTTGAAATTGACTGCCTTTACGTGTGACTTTGGGAAGCAAGAGGTATGGTAAAATTATCATTTTCGTGATATATTTCATACGAATCAAATTTATGTAGTAATTTTTTTTTCATGCCAGTGCTAAGAATTTTGTTAATATCCCAGTGCTTTCGGGGTTTTGCCTTCTGAACCCCTTCTAGGGAGAAACTATCGAATTATCATCATTCCTGTGGTTTCTGTAGTGCGCGTCCAATGTCCTTCACATCCAGTCAAATAGTTCACTAGGGAACTAAAAGTTAAGAGCTATAAAATGAGGCCTTTATCTATCTTTAATGAGTCAAACGATAATGAATGCTCTATAAACAGACGAAAACACCCATAATTTGACCATTTTTTGTAGTCTTTTATTTCCACTCGGACTACGGTCGATTTGGTAATGCAGAAGACCTGTGTGTGATAGATGATAACAAGGGTTGCGTGGGCTTTAAGAAAATAGTTATATCACTATGTTTTTGAAAAGAAGTGGGTGTAGGCGGAACAAACTGAAAGAAAATTTTAATGACATCTCAGTGAGGTTTTACTTCATTTAAAATTTACAATTAAAATTATAATAGGTCCGCCATTATTTCTCTAGTCTGTCATTGACTTATTCCCATTTCCGGTTCCGGTTTTTCGAGTTTAGTTTTAGTTATTTGTTAGTTTGTGTTTGTGTGTATGTGTGTGTGGGGGGAGGCTGACCATGAAGGGACAAGACATATCTACCGTAGTAGTTACCAACAGCCCTGCTGTAAAACAAAGTTTTATTTGTTCATTTGTCCTATTGCTTATATTGCCAAAATGCCATGATGTGTTCAAAAACAAAAGTTACAAATAGCTTCATATGGTGTTCGAAATTGCATTTTTGAATCGTTATAAAGAGAGGGGAAGAACTTGAAACTTAAGAAGCTACGAACGCAAAGGGACACTAGTCTAGACCTACCACCCTCTCAGACCACAGGATTTGTATATGTTTGATGCAAAGTCGAAGCCAACTCTAAACAAGATGGTTTTGAAGTGAGTTCTTCAATTATAAGTTTTGATTAAAAACTCGGATAATAGCTGTTCCGCATGCAAACGCTTCCAGTACTTGCCATGCTGCATTTTTCAGTTTAGTGTATACGGTTTACCTGCTATATTGATCAGAGGGTGTGAAACTTATTTGCTTTGTGTACAAGGCTTCACACCAATTATGAATGCCTCTTTCATACAATTATCTAACTCACACCTACTCACCTGGACAACAATTGATTTAACATCAGATTTCAACTTTTCATTTTTCCTGGATGATAAAGTACATCGTCAACTTGAACTTGTGCAAAAAGAGTTCTCCTTTCATTAAGTGATCACAGAGGACAACTGTTTAGTAACCATGAACTTCCACAATGATCAACATAAGGTATCCCAAGTGACTTCGTTTTGAAAGATGACAAAGCATAGGAACAAAAGAATTTGTAGGACGATTCAGCTATGGCTTGCAGTTTTCCTATATGAATCATGCCGACTTTGAGCACTGCCGGTACTTCTTGAAGCTATGAGTGACTGGGTCACCGCTATAAAAATATCGGTCTTGGTCTTGATTATGTAGTTTCAAGCATAGGCGTAGGAAGCGGGGTAAGGGGGGCTAAAGCCCCCTGTCAAAAATGTGGTGTGGCGGAGCTATGCTTCCGCCCCCTAGATCCAAGGACGAACAACCCCTTATTTATCTCTTCTGTAAGAAATGTAAAGAATTTGCAGTAATTTATCTTAAACTTTGTCCACAAGGATTCACCAAATTGCATCTAAGAACCCTCAAATATCCAAACATTTTCCAAAGGGAAGAAGAACTCTCCCTCCCCTTAGACCTCTCCGTTGGTCGGCCATCCGAAACAAGGATCAGCCCCCATTCTCGGATAGCTTCCTACGCCAATGGTTTCAAGTAAAGGTAGTGTTTAGATCTTAGAACCTACAGTGGCTTATGAAGGATCTAAGGGTCAGGATAGGCTGAGGTAATACAGATACTTGGTGGGATATTTTCTACGGTTCTATGCACCCATGTATTCACTACAGTATCTGGCTTTCACAATTTGCAGGGGTATTACAACGACCGAATGAAACAACCCCCCTACAGAATTTCAGTACGGTGGTGGTTTCAGAGGAATTTTTGCACAAAGGATTGTCAGGCCTTTAATAGCCCATTGTAAAGTAAAATTTCTGAATATTTCAAACTTGCACAACCTTTGCAAAGCACGCTAGTTATGCAAAAGGCCCTTAAGGGGTGGGGAATCAGGCAATCTATTGAGTGTACCTTTGCACGTAAAAGGTAATTATGTGCTATGAAATGCGTGATAACTATCACGTCTGTCGTCTGGACATATTCTACATTACAAAGTCAATCATTATCTATCAGTGTTTCTTGATAGCTATCACTTCAGCCGTCGGGACACATTCTACATTCCAAGTCAAGTTCTTATAAACGTTTTTCTATTCTTAACATCCACGGCCTATCATCTCTCAGTCTTTCCTGTGACCTATGATCATCTTGTTCCCAAACCTACCACTGGTGTAGACTCGAAAGTAACCTACATTTCCAGTAAAAAGAAGAGAGGAAGAGTATTTATGAGTAAGGCGAAATTACCCTTTTCCTCAATTCTCTTGAAAGTCTACAAATTTAAAAAATTCAGAATAAAATAGATTTAACACTCTAACTTCTCAAACGGTCTGTGCGCTTCATTGATACTAAGGTTGGACAATATCTTTACAATTTTCCTTGTCACGTGCGTCTCACCAAGATGTATCAATGTATCTCTTGGGATAGGGATAATTACCAATTTAGTTTTGAAGTCTCAATGTTGTACAGATTAATGCCTCTCCTCTGAGATTGCGGGCATCATGTAACATTTTCATAGTCCTCCCAAGACAGTGGGTATCATGATTCCCATGTCACACTGAAATTAAGATGAAAGCTTATCCAGTCCCTATATAACTAGGTCACTTCCACGAACGTTGATTCCACAATATCGACGATTATTCAATCAATGGAAAATTGGATTGCTGAAAAAAGTCTTCAGTCATGATTCTCTCTCGTTCTTTGAAAGATTTGTTTCCTTACATGCATATTCTTGGAACTGAAAAGTCTTTTAATATTTCTTGAATCAAATATTTTGCAGGCAGGGATTTAAGAGCAGATATATAAGCAGGGTATCCTTTGTAAAGAGAAAGATTTCTAAAAAGAGGAAGCAGTTTCATTAAAATGTTAGGTTAGTTCCATTTAATGGTGATAATTTTAATGGACAATGGAAAAAACAAAAATTACACTTGTTTACGTGAACTGAAGGATAAGATGAATTAAAAGACCGACTTTTGGCGTCTAGACTTTGACAGATTAACAATGCATAACAATCGAAAAGTAGTGCAAACATGAAAGTTTTCAATCCTTCCAGGTATAAATAAGGAAGAGAAAGAGAAAAGACACAAAAGGAGATGACGACTGAATGTGACCGCCTTTATGTGGATCACACATAGATAAAGGTGCTAGAATAGAGTAAAGAGCAGTTCTGGATTCCGTAATAGCTCCATGAATAGATATAGGTCGAGGTGGTAATTTTTTTGTGATGACCTTGTATAGCTAAAACTTGTATGAATAGAAGCAGTCCGACTGAGTTCAGTAAATTAACTTTTGTCTGGTGCAGGAATGCAATTCATTACTTGGCATACATTGAAACTTGTTTATTTCAACTGCTCGGTTAAAAGGAGATTGATCGTGGGTGTTTAGTTATTGAATTAAAATTCGGAAAGGATGTGTATTCTAAAACAGAGAGAAAAACAGGGGTGCATAAAACACAAATCTCTTGTTTATCAGGAGTAGATGATCGTGATAGAACACGAAGGCATATCCGGGGAGGTAAAGTTCTCCTTGATGAGTCACAAGATAAACTTCTTATGCCACCACCCTTAGTAGCTGAGATATGAATTAAAGCAGCCTGTTAGAGATTTGAAAATCAAGAAATTTAGCTTGATTTTTACGGGATTTGACAGTTGTATCGACGAAGAAATTTTTAGTCTAATATTTAGTTTTAACGTGTGGTTCGAATAGTTTGTATCCATGACATACCTGCATTGTCTTTTAAATTAGGCTGTTGTTTGAATATGTTATACAAGGAACCATAAATATGCAAAACATCTGTTTAGTTTCCCTCAATTTTCAATGAAATTAATTTGAGCTTAAAGGAAGGGAGAACTCAAGGTTTTGATATTAAATTCTGTGTTGTACTGTGGCCGAACAAATGAATAAATGAGTATATGAATAAATAAAAAAAATAAAAGAATGATTGAATGAATGAACGAACGAATGAGTAAATGAACGGATAAATACATGAATGTACGAATGAAAGAAAGAATGAACAATGAAAGAACGAGCGAGCAAACGAACGAACGAACGAGCGAGTAGTGAATAAATGAATGGATGAATAAACATTAGATGCAATGGCAAATTGTTTTAAGCCATGCAAAACCAAATGCATAAAACACTGACTATGAAAACAACCAAGTCGAAAAAGAAAGATATAGGAAGGACACAATGAGGTGGTGTATGTGGGCGTGTGTGTGTTGGGGGGGGGGTTCACCAGGAAGCTAGGTACTAATCTAACTTTTAGTCAGCTTGCACTCTCGTTAACATTCAGATGTTTTATCTGAACCCACGTGCAGTTAAAAATGGATTTGAAAACGTCCTTGTATTCACATAAGTTATGCTCCAATGCGGATGTGAAAGTCTGTACTTTGCCAGTTAGGAAAAATGCCATATTCCCATACTCTATTCATAACCCAGAATATATATTCATGACATTATTCTCATGCTGCAAGTGCTGCAATACACCATTCCATTAATGTGATGGGTCACAACACGCTTTATCTTTATGGCTGGTTCAAACTTGGCTTGAAAGAATTAAAGAGCAACTCAAGATTTATGTTCTCCGTAAATCTATTTTAATGAGGGGACATTGTCATAGGTTTAGGAAGCGGGGGGGGGGGGAATGGACTGAGGGGGCGGAGACACGTTCGCCCCAAATATTTTATAATTAGTGTCTGGGGATACATGTGAACAGATAGCTTAAAGGTGTTGCTAAATAAAAATCGTTATTTTATTCTCATTTTTTTTATTTATAAGTGACAAATTAAATCTATTTTCAACAGTAGTTAGATGTTAATAAGGGACAAAAATATTTACCCGCTTCCCACGTGAATGTTCCTTTGCAGTTCACTTTACAGTTAACACTATGGGGTTAAGAGAGGGAGTGGGTCACCTTAGATATTTCCTTGCCCACACTTTTCACAAGCACGTATCCAAAATAAAAAATACACATCTGCCATATAATAGGGGTAGGCGGTAGCGTTATGTGATACTACGTGGGCAGTCCCTTACGCCTCAAGTTTTTTAAAAAAATGCGTTCGTAGCGGACGTTGTGTCTTTTAAGTAGATAAAAAGCATCTTTGTGCTGTTGGACGGGGTTAATGACCGCAGTTACTTTGTAGTACTGCTATGATAGCTTTTTCAACCTTAAACTAGAGGTGTTTCTGCTCATGGTTTTAGACTTTGAGCTTCATCAGTAGTAGGATTTTTCAATTTGTCCTGGTCTTGATTCAAAATAGATAAAATTAACTCTTTTAGAGCGCCTCATAAAGCTTACAATAAGTTTATTAGACTTTGTGTAATTACTAACTTGCCTTTTGAAAGACATTTTTTCAGTGACCTTCGAGCACACCCATAGCAACTGAGTACGTGTCCCTTTTACTTATGGACCTCGTGTATGTTAATATTGTTCCACAGCTCCATGCATCCCCTATCATCATTGGTCTAAAGATCCCCTTCACAATCCCCATGCATTATCAAACCGACCAGGCTTAGTCTTGTTTAGGCTATGAAAAATTATATCAAATTGTGACTTTTGTGGTCTAATAAGTGCGCAATGATCAAATGCATTTGACAATATCTTAAATGCCCTGTACACCCATCAAAGGTTGGAGACGGATCCCTGCAGGGGTCATACAATTTCTGATTCCAATGATACATTTTCTACTCACTAGCGTACTAAGGGGAGCAGTTTCCACAGGGTATCAGCCTGAGGGAGTGCGACACCATAGCTAAAAACTTCTTTCAATGATAATATTTTCTTAGCTGTGTAATCTACTGGCTGCAGCACGGGGTATTGAGGAAAGCGCAACCATTTCTGTCGGTTTTCGATTTTTTTTATTAACCCAAAAGGCGTTTAAGTGATCTTATTCTCCTAAATGATAGGTGTACTTTTTTAATTGATTGGTGATCCGTTATCATCACTTCTATCACAAAGTCATTTTTAATCTATCAAAATTTCTACGAATCCTTCAAACTATCACATATCTGAACCTTCCGCGAGTTTCACCTTTACTTCTTTTACTTTCTGAGACATTCTCAAAGGTACTTTCCTTTTTCAAAGGTAGGAGCTTAATATTTTTTATATATTCTACTGCAGAATTTGGCGAGCTTCTCGTGCAATTGCCACATTTTATACTACATGTCTGATGACCATTGTGAGGAAGATGATGCAAAAATTATTCCGTCAAAAACTATTTTCCGAAAACTGAAGTTACAATACCAATCCCTGATTTGCTTTTAGAAGGGATAATGTCGCAATTTTACATCACGAACCACATTTGTATACTGCTTTAGATGATGTGAATTTTATACTCTTTACACGAGCTTATGCAATTCGCCAAATTATTACAAGTTTTGAAACTTTGTCCAAGATTGTGTCATTTGGCATCTAAGTCACCTTACACAAAGAAAACTTTCCCAAAAGGGAGGGGGGCACCCTTTCTGTCTCTCAGACCACTCTCTCAGGACAGCACCTCACAGCATGGTGACAAAGGATCCCCGAATGCAAACTATCATAGGTATGTAAACATACAGTTTACTTCCACATTTCTAGGTTTATCTGAGTGCGATATCCTCATCTGTGGTGCCCACCATCATCAGCCCTATCGGCGCCACTAATAAATGGTCAGTTCAAACATTTGCCGAAGAAAAGACCATTTCGCGTCTACACCACCTTACATAAACAAAACGTTCTTGAAGGGAGGATGGTACCTCACCTGTAAGCCCCATTCTGTAGGATGCCAACCCCAGGGGCCAACTGTCTTTGGACAACACTGTCCTTATCAATTTCAAGATTCTGGCGCAGACCCCTGAGCTTAAATGAAATAATGGAATCACATCCTCATTCCTTGTATTTGTTTCCTAGACAACATATTTTTGAAATGGACAATTTAGTTAATATAGTAATAGGTTACCGTATCAATGTATTAAAAATTCTGAAAAAAAAACTTAGGCCAATTTTGTTGGTCAAATTCTTATTTAGCCTAAATGATACCATTTTGCATAAAGGCATCATCGGCATTAAAAGCTTACCAATAAGGGGAAGTGATATCCCCGCCCTCCCTTCACACCTTCTTCCATATCCTACACACCTTTTAGGTTCCAGAATTATTAAGTCAAACATTTATCTCTATTTGTAGAAGTTGTAAGCAAGTTAACATGAAGTCTACACAGTATCACCAAGTACTACTATCCCCTAAAGTGAAACTGAGCCGTAAAACCCAATCTATCGAACTAACTAACCCCTAAGGTGATTTCGAGATTTTCTTTTTCATTATTTCATTTCTGGCGACATGAATTTTTTACAAATAGTGAATGTTCAGATGTACCCTACAAGGCCTAGGAATTTCATTTCCAGCTGTCTGGGTTTCATTTCGGGCACACATTTTCTTGACACGCTACGCACCAACCAGTGGTGGCCCTTCGCTAAGACAGTGTCACATAAAACCTATAGTCCTTCAATGTCGGCGTCTAATCTTGAAATCTTCTGAAGTTCATGTTTGTGGAAGGTAAACAAAAACATAGATCTGGAATGGAAAGCAAATTATACACAAACTTGTTCCTCATGAAGAACTCAGTTGAACTGTACTATATTTTCGTATTGCACCTCAAAATACTTTTGGGGATAGAGTATAAATTAATGAAAGACTCAGTGCCGCTAAATGGATGAATATCTACACAACTGGGATTAAAAACTCAATGGTAACATCCTAGTAGATCTCATGAAAAACTTCGCTTTGATAGCGAGAGATATCGACTGATAAATAGCTTTTTTCTAGAGAGAAGTGTGCGTGGATGCTAATTCCAACTTAAGTTATCGTTACCCTTGGAACATAACATCAATAAATTCTTTATTATTGAAAGGGAAAATCAAGTGGCTTGAATTTAAATTATTTCCCCTGGTATCTTCATATGTAGATAGGTTTTACTTTGTGGCAATATTTATGTTACCAAACTATTCTATGTCATGCAGAATTAATTCTTGGTTTACCTCTGAACTTTCGATATTTTTTTTCGGAAACGTCATGAAAGGTACTTGCGAGGGAAATGAGGGGACAAAAGATTAAACTGATGTTTCGAAATAAATTTGGAGCGACAACTTATTCCCTTTAGAAGCGACTTCAGTTTAGAAGGCATCAAAGCATTGTTAACAATAACTTGTATTCCTTGTATCATTTTTAATGAGAATGAAGGGTGAACGGCTTTTTTAAATATTCCTTTACTTGATTGCCCAGGCTTCTTTTCCAATTGTCCTTCCATCCATTTCTGACCCCACAGTAGTGGATACACCAAAGCAAAAGCCAGTCTTGTGAAAGTGTCACAATGTATTACAGGACCAACAGATATTGTTACCATAAAGTTGTCAAAGGAAAGTCAACGAGGTGACTTTTGACAGGAACCTCTAATAAGGAAACCACATGGATAAACTAAAATTTACCGAAGTGTCAAGAAGAATGTAATATGCAGAATATAGAACATAGGATATGAGAATAATCATTTCTTATTCCACCAGGATTCTTCTTATCACTTACCCCTATATTCCCATACAATCTCAAGCCTCCCAGGCTGACTCAGGCCAATTAGAGGGGCTAAATCACAGTTACTACGGAAACAAACGAGTGGCTAGAAGACGGACAATCTCAAATTGTCGGTTAAGCCACATCTGCTGCAAACAGAAGCAGATACAATGATTCAATAAGGCTACTTAAGTTCTAAATTTCTTTTCAGTCAACTTTCAAACAGTTGTAACAATCTACTTTTTAACCTACCCACCCAGTTGATAAATAAACCCATTAAGCCAAATGATTGTCCTCATGTGTCATACTTACGCCTAAAGTATGACGTGCTAAGTTTAAAAGCAATGTATTTATATCTGACTTAATCTTGATGCGAATTTTCACATCTATGCATCTGACATTTTGATTAACATTTTGGGATCATGCGAATCAATACCACGATGTAATACCATGATGTAATGTGTGACATGTGTGCACCTTTTAATTGTATCTTTTAACAACCATTGAAAGCTACTGTGTACAGTTAGTGTTATATCAGGAAACTACCAGATCATCAGAGAGTAATTCGTGGTCGAGAAAACAGGCGGAACTATAGTTAAAAAGAGAGGGACCCTTCTACGGTATTTTAACCTCCTAAGACTTATATTCCATTTGTCAGAGCCTAAGAAAAAGAGGAGGGTGGAAACACCTTACAGCATCTTATTACTAAGTACCTCTCACCAAAGTAAATGTGTTACCTAAAATAAATTCTTCATTGTTCGCCAGTCTTGAGTCAAATGGTATTCCATGCACTTTTGAATTCAGATACGATTGATTACATTCAGCTTATAAATCTACTCTTTCAGGGAATTAATTACACTCA
This sequence comes from Holothuria glaberrima, assembly GCA_009936505.3. Classification (NCBI taxonomy): domain Eukaryota; kingdom Metazoa; phylum Echinodermata; class Holothuroidea; order Aspidochirotida; family Holothuriidae; genus Holothuria; species Holothuria glaberrima. Next base: position 10,631 of record WURT03329259.1, on the reverse strand, counting down.
GACTATTCCGCCAATGAAAGAAGGTTCATTAATTTACTACATCGGTACAAGGACTATCGTCCAGTAAACATGTTTTAAACATACGTGATTGCCTAGAAACACACAGAAAATAATTTTTGTCTTGATTCAGGGTCTGTTTAAGGACCGATTTAAGCAAGTATAGGCTTAATAAAACACTAATGAGAAATCCGTGTAACACATTAAATTGGACTAAATGGCACAACAGATGTGAAGGCAATCGTCCGTATGAATTGTTAATATGTTAAAAACACAGAGTATGCTAAGCATAAAAGTGCTTCCGAACTATCCTCTCATGAATGCATAGACAGTTCAAGTGAAACTAACTTATAAAAGATAGCGGCGGCTATGATTGGATATTTAGTAGCAATGAAAAATTTCATGATGCACTTTTTACAACTTTCTATAATTGTAGAGACGCTTCGTTATAAGCTGCATAAAATTCAAATTGCTGTACACATGAAGAGGCATTTAACTCATTTTTTATTTAGTAGGCACTTATAACTATTATTAGAGTTGTATTTCATGTTGATATTGTGCCTTCAAAGTGCACCTTCACTGCACTGGCCTAATTTAAAGTTAAAAATATGTGTTTTGTAATCCGTGGTTTAGAAAATCCCTCAGTGAATATCGTTTACTGACTTCAGTAAGTGTGATTTTTGGGTCTGAACAAAATTTTAATTTCTTCTCACTGTATGCGGTGCTGTACCGATATCAAATCAAGTTCAAGTGGAGTATGTTTTGCAGGAACATACTTACACATTTGTGCCCATTACAGCTCCTACGTTTGCAAATGAAACATGTAGCTCTTACCAAATACGACAAGTAAAAAACGGTCATAAAAACAATAAAGCTTACGTATACACTGTTGAAGAAATACTGGAAGAAATAGTTTCTCTTCACCGTAATAGGATTATCTGCTCCAATATATATATATATATATATATATATATATGTATTATTTTGGAGCGGGTTTGCTACTTTGCGTTATCACGCCAAGACATTCCATCATCCATGCACTGAAAAGCAACTTTATGTACTAATCGCGTAAACCTTAATCATAGAAAGTGATTAGAAAACAGACTGTAAACCGTAACGTATTTATGATTCTGTAATGATAATATTCTTCAGGTTAATTCCCACTTTTTCTGGTTTTCTGCTACGTATTGTTTAATTCGTCCTTTGGGTTTCTGTTTCCCCTCAGCAAAAACTTCACTGCAGCGCAGACTTTTAAGCTTGCAACACGCCTGTATGGCCGGTACTAAGTTTTGACTGAGGCTTACATTAACTCACTGCGCTGTTAGTAAGGATGAAGCCTTCGAAACTTTTCTTCGATAGGACTTTCAATTATCTTTATTGCCTTATAGTTTCGGTGTTCTTTTGGTCTTTCATAAAATGGGCACAAATGCAAAAAAGGTATGCTACAACTATGAAATCAAATAAATTAATGGTACCTGCCTATATAAACACTATATGAACATCAACTCTAAGTAAAGCAAATGATAACCGGAAAACCATGTAGCCTTAGCTTTAGATAAGCAGATTGAAAGCGGCTTATAAATTGACACTACTATTCTGAATTTCAAGTCGTCCGTGACTCATCCAAACTCTTTACAGGTTTAAGACACTGAAAATATCTACGTGTCAATTGGCACGAAACCAGATGAACAACTCAAGGATAAAATAAAGACAGCTGAAAATCTCTCTTGGTGTAGAAATTAACATTTAACTCTAAAATCGAGCTTAGATTTTAAGCATACAAGCTTCTTAGATGATTGTCTTAGACCTTCGAGGAACTGCAGATTTAAATTACTCTTCACAGGAAAGCAAATTTACACGAGAGACAAAAACAATTGAGAGTGCATCAATTCAAAAATGTAGATACCAGGAGCGTAGTCAACGGAAAGAAAAGGTGGGTTAGGCGCCCCCACTTATAAAGCTTACTTCCCTACAAACATTATGAGAACCATGATTACTATCCACCCCACCCCCTGGAAAATATCTTGTCTCCTAAATCTCGCCTCCCTTTATAGGAGCAGGTTCACTGCAGCTCAAGTAAATTGGTATTCCTTACATAGGTTTAATAGAAATACCTTTTCTCTTATGTCTTGTTGCGATAGTGCCCAAGTTGAGGATTATTTTTAACGTTGATAGCTTAAAGCGCTTTATTGAAGTATATATGAACATGCTTCAACTGCCGACAGGGACTGATCTAGAGTGCTTGAAGTTGTAGGAGAGAATTGGTGATGATGGGGGATTCCTGGTTCTTTGGAACAATATTTTGCCAGGCTGTCTTACAGTCCGACAAGAACTAATAATGGAACATTTAGAGGATTATTGTGAGCGTAGCTTTCCTAAAAAATCCGTTTAAAGGCATTTTTGAATTTTCATTGTTACATACAAAATTTGTCCATCTACACACCAAAGTAGCAACATGAGTAATAAAACAGTTGGAAAAATTTGCTCAAGGGGTTGTCCCCCTTTCGCCTCCCTCACCTTGGGCAAGCGCCTGGAAAAGCCTAAGGCAAACTTTTGGGAAACATTGGGCAAATTTGTCGAGTAGAAAACTGCTCAGCCCCCAGGTGCCCCGTTATCTCGTAGAGCGTACTGTCCACTCTCATGGTTTTGAATCTTATTTTGCACTCCATATCTTAATAGCTCAAAATATCATCTACCAAAGAAAATTCAAAACTACTTCTCTTTCGCGTAAAAGGATCTCATTTGTAGCTATTAACATTATAGTCAAACAGTCTTCGTTTGGTGGCAAAAGAGTTAGAATGTTAGATAGAAGGGAATACTCTAAACTCGGATTGTAAGGATATCAGTCTGAAGAAGTGACCCCGGCACCTTTTTCGTTTGTATGTTTGTTGTGACGTGTCCGTATTTACTAAATCTGAGTTACGCTCCCCTACCATAATAACTGCCTGGCTAATGGACATACACATCATAATGGGTGGGTCACAGCACACAGAAACAAATTTCCCCGATTTCATCCCTACCAGGGTGTACCTTTGTATCTGAATTGTTCTTAAATTTTTGTTTAAAAAAGCACTGTTTTGGACCCTCACAATTCTGCAAAACGTTCTTGCAATACAAAATAAGTTCAGCACACCTCAAACTACCAATTCTCGAATATCGAGTATAAACAAAATTGTCGGAAGTGTTAGTTTTTTAAGATTTCAGAAAGAATCTTGCCTGATTTCAAATAAGGATAGTATTTAGCAAATGTGCATGCATTGTTGTAAACTTCATTCCCAAACATATTATCCAAATTACCGCGAATTCGGTGCAGAAGTACCCAAACGCCAGGCTTTCAAAAACACTAACAGGTGACAGTCATTGCACAGTACTTGCTAAAAAGCTGAGTTAATGACTTCAGGCCTTTATTCAAACCCTGAAGGACATTTGTTTTACGGCGCTAAGCAGCCACGACTGTGGAACAAGCCAACTAGCTGGGTGGCTAACCAACTCATCAATTTAGATCAAATTGTTTTTGAAGACCAGTTCAGGTTGACAAAGTTAATTATTCTTGGATGAAAATTCACCTAACTTTGACCCCGCGGAGGGATTGAACCCAAAGCCTAATGGTTGCATCACTTCAAATACCACCGCTTTTATCCACTCAGCCACATCACCGGTTCTTCAAAGCACAGTCCTATGACATACGGCCTTGGTTTGATTATATATTTCTATTTCAGTTACTTTTCTATTATAGAGCTTCATTGCCAACGGGAGTTTGACACTTATTTCCTCATGGCAGAATCGTTCCCCATTACAAAAAGCCAATCGAGTCTTGTGTATTGAATATTGTTAGTTGGGGCTCAAAATAATGAAAAGAGTGTTTCATATTTTTTATCCTTCACATTGCAATTTTAGAAGATAATTACCTGGCTAAAAGGGCCTAGCATGCGAACACAAGTCACATGTGTTTGAAAGATGTTGTCTTGAGAATTGGTCTGCAAACAAATTGCCTATTAGAATAGTATGGTAATAATTATCATATTGTTTATATCATTTTGCCAAATTAATGGCCTTAGGCATTGTAAAGTTGTCTTCACCTTAATAAGTAGAAAATTAGTTCCTGGGTTGTCATGGAGACATCATTAAGACCGGTTATGTCATCCATGTGGAATGTAATTACTAGAAGACCTTTGAAATTGTTTATTGTAATGGAAACACGTTTATTCATTAAGAGAATACTTATAATGAAAATGAAAATATCTTAACTGGAGACGTAAGAAACTTTTGATCACAAATTTCTTTGTTGGTCGAGTTCGCTCGCCAAGCGTCATCAGCTACTGACTTCTTTGTCCAATCTTGTTATCAACACACTTGTTTCTTGTATTATCTGGGTAATCATTAGTAAGTTTTCTTCATTCATCGGAAACGAGATTACAAAGCCATGCAAAAGGCAACTGTCGATGACGTAATAAAGTAAAGTGACGTAAGAAATTAGTAGAAAAGTAGAGATTGCAAAGGCATGCAAGAGGCAACGGCCGATGACGTAACAAACTTATAAAATACGAAGAAAAGCATTCGTAAAACTTGTTGTTTCACTTTCCGAGGGTGAGATGTTTTGTAACATTTTTCTTTTCAAGTAGGTGAAAAAAAAATTTACAAAATGTTGGATTCATACACTAAAACTTCTGACATTTAATATGTGTGTTATCTACTTAGGTTACTATTTTCGTACATAAAGTAGGTATAGCATTAGGTTATACAGTTGTAAACTTTTACCCATTAAAATTGTGTTCTGTGAATTATCGTAGTATAATTTTTCTGTTATCTCAATTTAATTTACTTAGGGAGGAAAAGGGGCCTGAAAAGTAGGAGGAAGGGGAGCAAGGAGTGGGACAGGAGGTGCAGGCAAGGGGAAGGGAAGGAGGAAGTTTTCGGGGAAAGATAACTGGTGGTCATCTCGACAGACAGCAGTTCCGATGTTAACGACTGCAGTTACTCAGTGCATATTTAAAATGACCACATCAAAATGTGTTTCAAACAGCTTAAGTTTAGTTCGAAAACTTCACTTTATCAGATATCCTGGATTCGAACTGCTAAGTTTCTGTACTCCTTAGCCAGATTTGAGAGGGAGAAAGGCAATAAAATGGAATTTCGTTTGGCAAACAATCACCACATTAGATTTGAAAAATCGGTTAGAGTTAGTTATTACATCTCATCGTAATTGATTTTTAAATAGTATTCGTAATGTTCTACGACACACATTTCATATAACACTATTATGCATATACTTTATCTTTTTAAATGCTGTACATATATAGCCTGAAAAACTTGGAGGCGTACAGATCAGTTGCAGCCATCATGCAGAAATGTTTTACTAGTTCCTTTCCCGTCCTTTTAGTTTGGACCCTGTAAAGATTTTATTGAGGAGGGCCGAACAGTTGGGTATTGGCTTTTATTTATAAAACAAGGAAAAACTTTTACTTGCCCGCAGTAGATATACCCCTGCTTTTAGATGCCGGGCTATTTTTTGCATTGTTCCTCGTTGAGATACCTCGAGGACCACATTAGAATAGCCTAGCACAGCTGCACATCCTTATAAAGGTCTAATTATGCCATAGCTGGCTAATTATTAAAGCATGCAGACATAGTAGGCTGATTTGGCGCATAAAAAATCTCTTTAAGGGCAGAATTAGCTAATTGATGATATAATTTATGATGTTAAGTAATATGTAACATACGCAGTCATAATATTGAACAAACTCTGTTTTATTCAGTAGCAATGGCCTAGTGCCAAAATTCTCAGTGATTGGATACGGAATGTACAAAGCAGAGTTACTGTCCGTTGTTTGGCCCTTTACCATGTCTGTTATGTATCGCTTTGGAATACTGCAGTATCAACTCTTAACGGACAGATACAAAAACCTGGTTGAAAACATCTTTATCAGGTATTTTTTGCAACCTTTTCCGAGTAAATACAAATTGGTTACTGTGATATATTGCGTCACTTTAACGCATTTTCTACTTGCTCGTTTTACCAACGATGTATATCTAATGGTTAAAACCGTAATTATGTGAACATGCCTTTGGTGCCATGTTCCAGCACCCAAAATCAACTTTAATAGCCAGTTCAGTTACCAGTGGAACTTCCATAAAAGCCTGGGAAATACGATTTAACCCATGGGCAATTGTATGAAACGTTCTTATTCACCTTCTAGGCAATTATTCATTTTCTGTGCAGATAAAAATCTGTATTACGGTGAACCAACATATACTGTGTTTAAATTCGAGGTTTCCCAAACTTTCATAAACATTTGCTCACAAAGGAGAAAAATGAATGCAATTACAGTATTTATAAAAACATTCAATGGCCGTACATTGTCTTTGACCGCGACCTAGATTGATGCCAATGCGTGACCAACCTGAGGACTGCTCTACACAGCAGTGTAATAGAGGCCATACATATGAAACACTAAGGATATTAATCTTCGAGATAAAGATTCTGCCTCGCGTGATAGGAGGCCATCCATCTCATTTCGTTACTCGTTATCAGATGGAGCTAGACAAATTACAGATGTCATGAATTTCGTCACATATGCTTGGTGCCAGTTAAAAATATGACACTAGGGTTACAAGACATTTACGTGGTTGGGGCAGCGTTTGTATAGTTTACACACCTTTATCTGCACTTAAAGTGGCTTATGAATTGGCTCATGAATTTCTTGACTTTTTGTCACACCTGTTGAGATTGACTAATGATCTGATGGTACATAGTCAAACTAAGGCATTCTGAACATCTTGCGCACAAACTTTTTATCATATGCAACCCCTTTTTAAAAGCAACCAATGAGTTAAGCTTATATCAACTTGATTGACAGGCTCTCAACTCCTCTTAATAACAACCTCTTGTGATCACGGCTTCAGATGTAAGAAGATGTTGTATTTTCCAGAGAGCCTGGTCTATCAGGAACTTGGACGAGCATTGCAAACTACTACTATAACAAGCATGTTCACACATAAATTTCCTTCAAACTCGTCACAAAGTATTCACTATCAACTCAATGAGCCCCATTAACATTTTAACGCCTAGGTGCATGGTAGGCCTATTTGAAGCATTCATCTTACTAATTACTAATTACCAATTGGTTACTAAAGGAGAATACCGATAACATTTTCCAAACTACAGATATTGTTTAGCTGAAAAAGCCATTAAAATGAGTGAATAATTTTTCAAAGAGTTTCAATTGAAGTTTGGTAAGCTAAAAGATTTTCTCTTAGCAGTAACGTAAAATCGCACACGTTAAATGCTCCTAAAATCCCTCATCATTTAACAGAGATGAAGTTTAAAATTTACTTATACAAACATTGTGAGCAATTTTTATCAGTATTCAATTTATTCTCTAGCCACGCTTTACGCTAAGAATGTTTATGCTTAGACTGTTCATAATTTTGGAGTACATTAGATGATCTTGTGTAACACCTCTTTGAAAAGCATACATACGAAAATTAAGTAATCATTAGGAAAACTATAAGGGAAGACAATAAAGAATTCTCTTTCACTGCCTAAATTTCTCCTTGCCTCATTTTGCGTCTCTGTGTACTGTCTCTGTTGCATTTGGTCAATATTGAAATGAGATTTACTGAAACATCTGTAGAATGACTAAGAGTTCCAAGTTGTACAAGTTTTTGGTTGAAAAAAGGACATCAAACACACCATTAGTCTATGTTTATGGTATACTATGACTATTACTAAACATAAAAAATGAGTCACATCCTTACGAAATACTCGCTAACGGTGAATCAAGGGACTTTATGAATGCCTTTAAGCTAAACTTTCAATGACTATGTCTATGGTTATATTTTTTTTCTATTTTAGCTTTAAAAGTAAAATTAAATCTTTCTAGAACTAGACAGCACACAATTATACCTGACACTGTTCACATAATTTTTTTTACTTTCCATCATTTTGTATCGAGGCTCATTGATCGAAGTTTATTCCACTTTATTACTGTTTTCATACAGACCATGCTTTAAGGGACAAATATATTCATCACAGTCAGGCCATTTTGTAAATAAACAGATTTTAACATGTGTCATAAACTTCATTGGACAGTTTGCAACCTAAGTATATCCCTACTAAATGCAAATATAAGTCTCTCGAGTTGTCATCTCAGCTATTAATTTTTTCACTATAGAATACATACACTAGACTTCACGAGTCTGAGGATTTTTCTTGATCAAAAGAAATTGTCTGCGACCCATTCAGATTAGTATTATCGTTATCATGGATTTTTGGTGCTAAGCACAGATCCCGTACCATCCAGGGGATAATTGCGCGTACTCTCTGACGAGAATCTTCGGACGTTGATCATTTCATGGATGACTTGCTGCATCTTTTAAGCCTCGAGGGACATTAATCTACTAGTATGAGGACACAGCTGAGCAAGTTGCAAAGTATAAAGGCTCAGAAATTGTTCATCGAGAAAAGAGAAAGCCTTAGATTGATTTGGCTAATAAAAATCCACGAAAGATAAAAAAATTAAAGAATATGTAATCTCAGCTTTGACTCAAAATTTAATTTAAAATATAATTTGCATGGTAAATGGTGAATATAAAATCCTGTGCAACAGGGCTGAAAGTATACTGTCATGTCAGGTGATGTTCGTGTAGATAATACATTACAACAACATAAAACATTTTTCAGAACTTCACTTTAGTTGAACTTTTCAGTTTGCATACTTAAAAGTTAAAAATGGTAATAACCTTAAATGCAAAGAAAAATAAAAGAACAGAGTGTATCCAGCGAAGAATATTGACGCGTGTGAACAAATGAAAGTACTTCGAAAACAGTAGAAAAAACAGAGTGACATAACAGTAAGTGTACTAAGTACAAACATGAGGAAGGAGTCTCAGAAGAGTGTTTCAGGATTTCTTTAAATATCATCGACTCATCAACATTTTGTCGTTTCAATTAACACCTGACAAGTACCATTGTTGAAATATTAATGGTAGATATATTGAAATATTGACATGCAGCACTCCAGATCTGTTGTAAACAATACATACTCAATCAAACGACGAAAAATCCGTTGAAATTAGGTGAGCATCTTTTACCCTACTGCACATAAAGAGGAACTCAAAGGCAGTATTCACACTTATACAAATATTACCCAGCGTTCACTTTCTAAACAATAATAATGGGGAAGGTCAAATAGTGTCACCTGCTGTATTTGTTAAATTTAATCCATGTACAACTAGTTTGGTGGGTAATTTCTAGCAACTTTCCAGCACGCTGTGTAATGTTCACATCTTTCGTTTATGTTTTTGCACATCTTAATATTTCTTACTCCAATTATACACAAGTTTAGTACTATCACCAAGCGACATTCATTTTTATGATTTACCATACTAAATTGTCAATATTGCGTTACCACATCTTACATTTGTATTACATGTGTGTTAAATGATAGATAATGTATACTGTTGCCTGGAGGTAAAATTCTAGCTGTTCAGATATTGACTATGATATATTTTGCAAGCATCCTTTAAGATTTCACCTTTATGTTGCCTCAAACGCGCTCTCCCGTAGATTCTGTTTATAAAATATTAAAGATCTGAAAAAGTAGGAATTTTTGTGTCGGGGGTGTGGGTTGCCGAATGCTGAAAGGTTTACACTTGAATAAAATTTTGATATGTTTCGTGTAAAAAAACAGTAATTTTCATTACTAACTTAGACAAATTCTTGGTTGAAAACGATCTTTTCTTACAGAATGTCATACGAATGAATGTTTTACTATAAATAATAGACGTATGGTAAAAAATTCCTGGTCCTCCCAAATGAGGAATTATTCTAAATTACGTGCATGTATTTCTAATTGACCCCAAATGTGCCGGTGGAGTTGTCCAAATAGGGTGTGAATAATGTATTTTTTCACCTAACGTACTGATCCTGAGGAGAAGACGAAAGAAAATAGCAGAAAGCCTTGACAACAGTGCCTCGTAGAGCCATTTGAAAGTAAAGTAGTAATCGATTTTTGCAAGTTTAGGCTCCAAAAGTTAGAATTCCCTAATAAAAGCAATTCAGTGGTTACCTGCAGACTACTACAATGTCGCAGGTGCTTATTGAAAAACACAGAAATTGAACTCACCATAGAAGAGCACTGAATAAAACAACACCCTGAACGTCCCTGGGGATATAAAACGTCCAAGTTACTCGTTAAAATTTATTGGAAATCTTTAATCAAAACATAATGTATCAGACAGTGTGTTAAGGTTACACTTTTGACGAGGGTTAGTATTGACACAAATTGTGCTGCTCCGATGTTAACACTACACTGATAAAGCGTATCGGGAGTAATGTATCACTTAACATGACTGATCTAAAGGTGAATTTTACTTTAATACATCGGCTTATGCTGAGAATTCGTTCAACAAAGTGAGGATACATATAGAATGTGTGGGAAACATATAGTTTGGCATTCCATAAAACAGCAGATCGCGTGTTTGGTCTAGTGGTAGAGCATCCGCCTCTCACGCAGGAGACCCGGGCTCGAGTCATACCAAAGACCTTAAAAATGAAACCTTCTGCCGTTGTGCGTGATGCTCCGTATAAGCAATGGAGTAAGGGAAAACAAGCCAGTGAGCCACAACTGGAA